>APFE031598991.1:0-49548 GCA_000404065.3 Pinus taeda | reverse complement strand
TGGATTCATTATTTAACAACATCAAATCCTACCATGGAAGGGATATGATGGACAACGCATCAAAATTTGAGAAATTAAGATTATCCAGAGCTAAACTCATTTCCAATTTAAATTTGGGTTCACAAAACTCTACAACATGTCATTCCTCCTCTATCTAAAACTATCCTCACCTGTATGGATTCATTATTTAACAACATCAAATCCTACCATGGAAGGGATATGATGGACAGCGCATCAGAATTCGAGAAATTAAGATTATCCAGAGCTAAACTCGTTTCCAATCTAAATTTGGGTTCACAAAACTATACAACAGGTCATTCCTCCTCTATCTAAAACTATCCTCACCTGTATGGATTCATTATTTAACAACATCAAATCCTACCATGGAAGGGATATGATGGACAGCGCATCAGAATTCGAGAAATTAAGATTATCCAAAGCTAAGCTCATTTCCAATCTAAATTTGGGTTCACAAAACTCTACAATAGGTCATTCCTCCTCTATCTAAAAAATTAAATATTAATTCTAAATTAGATGAATCTCAAAAATTACAATTAATTCAAATTCTACAAAATTGTACCTCTGCATTTGCATGGGAATATACTAATGTGTGAAGGATAAATATTAATACATATATGCATCATATCTACATTCAAGAGAATTTCAAACCTATCAAACAACATTAGAGGTGTATGAACACTATTTTAAAATATATTGTAAAGGAGGAACTACAAAATTATTAAATGTAAATTTCATATACCCAATCTGGTAGCTAGTGGGTATAACCATTGATAATTGTCCCAAAAAAAAAATCTAAATAGTGAGTTTGCATAGACTTCAAAGAATTAAGAAAAACTATTTTAAAATATCATTTTCATCTTCACTTTACTGATCAAGTCTTGGATACCTTAGCAGGAAAAAAATAATTCTATTTTCTTGATGGTTTTAGTGGATATAATCAAATACAAATAACACTAGAAGATCAAGCTAAGAAACTATTTACATGTCCATGCGAACATATGCTTATAGAGTATCACCCTTTGGATTATGTAATGCTCTTTCTACCTTTCAACAAGTTGTTCTAGGTATTTTCTCTGACTTGATTGACGATGTAGAGGTATACCTAGACGACTTCATAGTTTATGGGAATACTTTTGAAGAAGATTTGAAAATATTGAAAAAGTTCTTTGTAGATGTCAGGAAATTAATCTTTATTTAAGTCACAAGAAATGCCATGTGTTATTTACTGATGAAGTTGTTTTGGGTCATTGTGTTTCATGTGCATGGATTAGAGTTGATCCAACCAAAATAGAAGTTGTTACTAAACTATCAGTACCTAAAACTCATATATATGTGAGAATTTTCCTAGGATATGCACACTATTATAGAATTTTAATAGAAAATTTTATGAAAATAGGCTCGCCATTATTTAAATTACTTGTTAAAGAAAGTGATTTTTTTTGGAATAGCCCTCATCAAATTGTTTTTAATACACTAAAAAAAAACTTTTGGAAGCCCTTGTTTTAAGGGGGCCAACTTGGTATCTTCCATTTCATATCCTTAGCAATGCTTCAGATGCTACTTTAGGAGTTGTCTTAGGACAAAAATAACATCAAATTCCTTGTGCTATTTATTATGTAAGTAAAATTTCACACATACTGTGTTAAATTATACTCTCACGAAAAAAGGAATTTCTTGCAATGGTTCATGCCATTAATAAGTTTAGAAATTGTATTACTAGGTACAAGACCTTTATTCATACTGATCATTCTGCTTTTTTATATTTGATTAATAAACCAATAACCAATGGTAGAATTACTAGGTTGCTTCTGTTATTACAGAAAGTTAATATCACAATATTAGATAAAGCTAGAAAACAAAATATAGTAGCCGATTTTCTCTCTAGAATTCATAATGAAGACAACTCAATTCCTATAGATTATATTTTTATTGATGAAAATTTATTTTCAATTTCTACTAAAATTCCTTTGTGTGTAGATATTGCTAACCACTTGGCTACAGGAAGGTTACATTAATAATTGTCACCAAAGAAAAGCAAAAGGTCATCAAACTCAAGGCCTTTTATTTGTGGATAAATGGATAACTTTTTCATACTTGACCTAACTTAATAATTCAGAGGTGTGTGAGAGAAGATGAAGAATTTGGTATATTGAAAGCATGTCATGATGAGGCATGTGGAGTTCATTTTGCTTACAAAATAATTGCATACAAATTCCTCCTTTCTGGGTATTATTGGCCTACTCTTTTTAAAGATACCAAAAAATACGTTGGAAGTTGTGATATTTGTTAGAGGATGGGTTAACCAGTGACCAGATGATATGCTTGTACAACATTAGGTACTTATAGAACCTTTGAGAAATGGGCTCTATATATTGTAGGACTAATCATTGCAATGTCTAAGAAAATGAGATATATTCTAGTTTTTGTCAATTACGTTACTAAATGGGTAGAAGCTAAACCTCTTTTCCATGTTACTAAGAAAGTTGTTGTAGATTTTTTATTTGAGGGCCTATTTACTTATTTTGGTGTCCCAAGAGAAATTGTAATAGATCAGGGCACTCATTTTACATCCACCCTTATTCATAAGATTATGGATCAATACAAGATTAAGCACCAAAAATATTCCCCATACCATCCAAAAGCCAATGGGCAAGTGGAATACACAAACAAATTTCTTGAATCCATCTTAACCAAGATAGCCTATTTGTATTGTAAATATTGGGTAGACAGGCTTCTAGAAGCACTTTGGGCATACCATACAACATGGAGGAATACTACTGGGCATACACCATATGAGCTCATATAAGGGAAACAAGCTTGTCTTCCCATTTAATTATAAGTGAAGACTTTTAGAACAATAGTCAAACAAATATTGGATATCTTAGAAGCACAATGACAAAGGTTAGATCAACTCAATGAACTCGATGAGATACTACAGGATGTAATTAAAAGAACTAGCATCATCCAACAACAAAGAATGAAAGGGCATGATAGGTTCATAAAAAAGAAGTTCAAACTAGGTGACTAGGCTCTTTTATTTGACTCTAGAATCAAGAACGTTAAAGGAAAGTTCCAAACTCACTTGTCAGGCCCATATGAGATAGAGATTGTTTTTTATAATGGATCATTCAAAATCATATCTATTGAAAAACATGGCACTTATTTTCTAGTTAATGGGCATATATCAAGGTTATATCAAAACCCATTAACAAAATAAGAATTTGTTCATAATCTACTTTAATAATAAATAATTGAGTTGTGAGGGAAATTCTTCCCCTACTCCTAACTCAAAATAGTTTTTCTCTGTAAAATAATAGTAATAAAGCATAATTGTGAAACCAATTTACTAGCACAATTGTGCATGAATTTCGTTTGAAACCCAATATCTAGCAAATAGGATTCAATCTTTCTCAATATTTGTCCATGAAATTTAGTTTAATTTATGGTTTCTTCTTTTCAAAAGTAAATTAGTTCTTTTCTAGCCATCAATCAATAACAAGTTTTCAATGTTACAGTATCAAGAATGGCACTAAATAAAGCTCAAGTCAAAGTTCCAAATAAATCTTAACCACCAATTCAAAGAAACCCATGCAACAATATTAGTATCTTTCACACTTTCTGTAGCGACAAAATCTTTCAACACCTACTGAAATTCTCTTGTTCATTTTCTAGCATAAATTTTATGACACGATAATGAATTTCATGTCTCTAATAATGAAATTCATTTACTTATGAATTCAAAACTTATCAATAATCTTCATCAGGAAACTTCAAAAATATTTTCAAGATTATGTAGGGTCAATAACAATATAGATCAATAAAAACTTTTTCTTCTACCGATGATCAATTTATGGCTAAGGTAAATCCAAAGTAAATTAAATTTATATTATTTTTTACAATAAGGATAATGAGGTATAGGAAGCAATGGAAAATTTATTTGGTATAACATATAGTTCAAGACCATATTTCATAAGATTTTATAGCATATGAACTCATGATTACATACATAACCTTGATTATCCAATTGAACGATATCTCCAAAGATTTGAACTAATCATCAAATCACGTTGCATAATTCAAATATATGCCTTGAAGATCGATATTTGTTATTATCAATAACTGGTAAACATGATCATTAATTGGATAATTCCGAGAGGCTTGCACCATTTCAATAACATAATTATGAATGTGTCTTTCACTTCATCTCATTCCACCAATTATTTTCACTTTGCCTCATTCATTCCTTTCCTATTACAACAGTGACTTTAACGGCCAACTTACTTAACATTGAAGGTTGGACATGGCACCTGTGGTGCGGCATGAACCCATTTGTATAAATTTATTTGATGCTTATCCAAAGTGAAAAATGTGATTTGAAAAGGCAGGATGAATGCCATTTTTGCACAATTTCCAAGGATATAATAATTAGGTGACCAATGTGTTTGCAAAGTCATTCGATGGAATTGAGGCAGAAGTTGGAGATATTTAGTTAAATTGATGGATTATTTTGTTGCAGAGGCCACAAAATTTCCACGAGATGGTAAGAATTGGTTTAAAAATATATAAAATTAAGGGTGAAGTATGGAAAAAGTTTGTTGTGAATCATGCTCTTGCTAGAAATTGGTATAAATGGATATTGGTGATAATCCTCAGGAATAAATGGAAGGATGATTGTTCATTCTCCATAAGTATGTCACTTGATAATGATGGTTTTGTTCTGTGTTCTTCTGTTATTTTTAGTTATTGATGCATTTTTAAAGGGGGTATCAAATCAATTCACTATCTATGTACTCAATGTAATTCATGAAATCTACATAGAAGCATATATCATTATAGGCTAGTAAAAATTTTAGTCGAAGCAAAATTGCAACAACAAAAGGATAATTGGGAAACATTTTTTTTTTAACAAATTATTTCAAAAAGGCACCTCAAAAGTTAGAGCGTCAAGGTTCCAAACATAAAAAAAACTAGAGTAAGGGTTTCAGAAACAAAGACTTCGAAACCCAAACCTATGAAATCCAATGAAGAAATGGGGGATGAATTAAATGTTCCAAACCTTGAGCCATGAAAATTCAAGACGAAAACCATGGGGAAAGGAAGGAAAGCAACCATCAAATAAGGAACCGAGGAAATCAGAAGTGAAAAAGATGGTAAGAGTTGAAAAAGGTGAAACCCTTGTACAAAATCCTAAGCATAAAGGGAAGAATGTATAAAGGAGTAAGAGAAAGGCCGAAATTGAGCCCCAAAGCACTACGAGTATGTCCAAGAGCTTAAGCACAAAGACAAAAGATGATAATGAGGTTCAAAATTAGCTAGTAATTGAAATCAAGGAATCATATGAGGAGCATGGTCAAGGGATAAAAATATTTCTAAGAAAGTCAACAAGAAAATGACAACAACTAAATCCACTATGTTGCCACCATCACCAATTCTAAAGCCATAATTTAGAAGCACATATTTCGATGCTACACAACAAAATATATATGAATACATTGAGTCCCTACAAAAGGATACACAATAATCAGTTTGTGATTAAGTACCATCATCCTATTCTTACAATCCACCTCCATCTGCTTTTGAAGAAAAAATACGGTAGAAAAACTAAAAGATGAAATCAAAGAATTAGAAATTTTAAAGTGCTATATAAAGGATGAAAAGTAGACATTAAAGAATCAGAATAAAAGGATGTTGAAAACAATGCAGATGTGGTATCAAAAGAACCAAAAACTAGAAGAAGTCAACAAAAGACTTCATTTCAAATTCAAAATCCTAAATGCTAGAACTTTGATGAAGAAGCCTAGATGGTCAGTTTCAATGAAAAAGTAGAGGATTTCAAACAACAATTAGGATATTTTGATCCAAGCCACAAAAAAATTGGAATAATGAGGGATGGCTTCGAAAATTCAAAATTTGAATCTACATGAGGACATGCAAAACTTGCAGTACGGGGGAATGTTGGAACCTTAAAATGAACTCTTTTTATCACTCTTTTTGCATCACTCTATTCATCATACTCATAAACCTATCATACCAACCACCTCACACTCTATTGTCACCACTTCTTATGAAAATTCATTCTATAACCTAAATGATCATATACGAAGTAATACCTAAGGTAAAATGTCCATTCTTCATATATTTTGATTTATTCTTTTGTAAAAGTATTTTTAAATTCATAGCTACAGAATCAACAATTCTATAGCTACACATATAATTTTGTAATCATTTACTGACTTTGTAGTTGGGTCACATTTCTAGATGAGTACAACCATATCAAAACAATATTGAGAGTTGGCAGCGGTTACAAATGTGGACCTTAAACTTCTCAACTTGTCAGTTTTTCTCTTGCACACTCTAGGTTAGCAGGAGCAAGGTCAAAGTTGCGGTCAAAGGCAACTATGCATTGGAAGAGCACACAAACCGGTAGCAAAGGAGCTAGATCAATGACATGAGAGGAATATTAAATTCAACATTGATTAAGTCGTATTGGATAACGATATTAGGTATGAGAAATTCATGCACTTAATCATGAATTTCTCATACATGGATCTATCTGCATAGTCATAAAATCCAAATATTGACATCACAGTGAGTATGTTGTAAAACTTTACACGATAGATCTCTTATGATATTTCTTGAATTGTATAAATACATATAGTATGAGCTATGGAGATAATCTTTGATTTTGGAAACTTTGCACTCCGATATTATTAATACAAAGCTTTTTTCACAGTATAATCTTATAATACCTTCTCAACAACATTTCACCAAGCCAGAAGTCCCCCTATGTAAGGAATGCATTGCTTATCTTTTCTATTCTGAATTTACCTTATTTCAAGTTGTGTGAATGTGTTTAATCAAATCTTTTAATATTTGTTGCTTACAGTTTGTGTGATTGTGTGATGCACAATAAATTCTATCCATACAAAACATTGGCTGTTTAACTTGATTATAGTACCGAATGGTAAATTCTGTAATGGTCATGTGGTAAAAGATTTTGAGGGTTGATGGTTTTAAAATGTTTAGAATAATTACTGTGACATTTCATTGAATTTTCATTTACTATGTTTTGAATGTGTTATCTTGAGTAGAATTGAAGTAATCTTTTATGAGAAAATTAGGGACTAGTTCTTTCATATTTGCATAACACTTCATAAGTTTACAAACTCAGATTGATGATTTAAATGTAATAGAATTGGTCGATACATGCTAGCAAAAGTGCAATATGTTGGATTGTACATTCTTATATACAATGGATAGGTTGGGAAAAACTTCTTTTGGTGTTTTGTTTGGCACATAGGTTGCAAGTGTACGAGGTTTTTGGGTAAAACAATAAAGCATGATATAGGTAGAGTTTTCATCCAAGTACCAATATTTAATGTATTTCAAAATTTTTATAGCTTCTAGAAATATTATTGGGAAAGATTTACAAAATATGAGCTCATATAATGGTGCCAAGGGTTGAATTTTCTACAAGATGCCCAGTAGAATACAATTTTTTTGGTAGATAATAACTTCCTAATGATTTCCCCACACAATATTTCCAATGAAATCATTGAGATTACATTTTAGAAAATTTCAAAAATAAATGCAACAAAAACAGTAAAGATTAAAGAAAGACAACATGTACAATAAAGACAACAAATTTACCTTAGGAAACCCAACCTTGGGAGAAACCCCAACAACTTTTCTTCTAAGAGAAATGATTCTTCAGAAAGGTTTATAAATATAATTTGTCTATAAATATGTGTCAATATCGAAGTCAAAATTCCATTAAAAGTCAAAATAAGCAACAAGATAGTCTTGTTCAAAACTAGTCAACTCTGGTCAAACTTCAGTATACTCAAATTCAGGTATGCGGTCAACTGTAGCCTTGTTTTGCAATAATAAACACCTAGATCCTACAGTCAAATTGCAATCAATTGCGACTAGATGCTGAAGTCAATTACAACTTTAATCTACCATCAACACCTAGTCAAATCGCTTGGTAAAACATTAAATAAACTCAATCAAACTCCAATGAACTTGTCCTCCTTTTGTTACACATGTGGCTACCTATAAGAGAGATAAAATATGATGTGATGGTGACAAAAATGACATTTCAAATCATTTATATATAAAATCTGAATGGGTTGAATTTTTTCCAAGGGACAAACCCTTTCGTGGTGGGACCGACTTGTCCTTTTTGAGCCTACATGATGCCCAAAAAATACAAATTTTATTTTAATTTTCACAATTGTTCTAGGCCAGCTTAGGTGACCTCTTGGTATGCGAGAATACCTCTTGATGCTACACAAAAAATAAACACACCCTCTTAGCAAGGTAGGTATTCTCCTTGGCTACAATAGACTTCCCCTTAGCTAAAATTTATCCTTAATAAGAAAAGCTCATGAGCTTGCTATGTTGTTACATGTCTATAAATCACTCGATTAGGGAGTAGGTAATGCTCACATGCACATCTATAGATCAGTCCATGCTAAAGTAGGCCATGTGAGTATCCTGTGCTATTCACCCCTGACCAAATTAGCATGGATCGACTAAAGTCCTTTGTGGCTTGTTAAGTAAATGTATTAATCTTCTCTGGTCAAATCAACATGACCTAACCAAAGTACTTTATGGCTTCTCAGGAGAGGATCTATCCCTGAACCATTCACCCCTAGCCAAATGGCCTAGCCAAGGTCCTTTATGGATTCTCAGGTGAATTATATCTATCTCCTCTGATCAAATCAACATGACCCAACCAAGTCCTTCTAACTTTTCAAGAGAAGATTTGTCTAGTCTATAATTTCCCTTTTGGTGAAATCATCATAGGCAGTTACTCCTGCATCCATTAGGGGAATTTTGAGGTCTAAAATGGGCCTCCTAAGGAAACTATAAAATAATAGTGGAAATAATAAAATAACATTAGATGACATCATCAAATTTTAGAGGGAAAAAAGAAAAACTATTTTTTTTCAACTCATATTTTCAACTTATCTCCATATGGACTTACTCAAATTCGAGCATAAACACTTTTTGGATGCAAAATGTCATTCTTCATCCAAGGAGGACCCATGTTGCATAATTTTGACGGACCCTACAACACAAAAAATGATAAATACATGAAAACCGTGATTGCAATCACGTTTTTTCATGTATTTCTCATTTTTCGTATAGCAGGGTCCATCGAAAGTATGCATCATGGGTATTTCTTGGATGAGGAATTAAATTTTGCATCCATTGAGCACTCCTCCTCAAAATTTAAGTATATCCTCCTCAAAATTTAAGTAAAACCTTAGGGAGATAGTTTTAAAATACGAGTTGAAAAAGTAGTTTTATTATATTATTATTTTTTAACCTTTTTACTTGTTTACTCCAAAAATGGTGAATCATCCCCCATGGTTGACATCATCATGTTGAATCCTATTGGTTCTTGTAAAGTTTAATTTTGTTGTACATTTGTCTTAGGAGGCCCATTTTAGACCTCAAAATTCCCCTAATGTCCCAACATGGTCAATCTATGGAACCACCAGTTGTGGGATTCCCCTTCTAGATGCAACATGGAAATATTGATTGCCTCTCCTTCTGTTATTTAGTTCAGCTGGAAATTAAAATCCAAAATTTAGACCCATGACTTAGTTGAGATCTTAGAGGACCCATCGAAGGTTGGCAGAAATAACCTCCCCCATAGTGCGTTGCAAATCTATCCCCTGCATGTAACCTCCCCCGCTCTCTCCCTTGGGCTTATTGTTTCCCTTCAACTGACAGAAATATTTGAAAGTAATGACCCTCCCAAAATCAAGCTCATTAGACTGATACTCCAGTAAATAGTCCCCATAAGGTGCCTCCTCCTACTCCGACTGCCCATCTACTCCAGATTGTAGGAATGGAGGATCTAGGGGGTGTGTTATGAATCAATGGCATTTTGGCATGGCAAGATGCATGGTGTTATGATGTGTCAGATCCTTCTCCATAGTGGAAATATCCTTGGACTCCCTTGCCCTTGTTTCCATTGTCAGTTCGCTGGCCCATTCCTTGAATGTTTCAAGATAAATCATGCACTGCCTTTAATAGTAGTTGGGAAAAATCCTTTTCCTCGTCCCTTTTGTCTCCTTCATTGTCCCCCATGTTGGTTTCTTCTACCTCCATTTCTATAGTCACGAAATTAGGCGTGATCTCTAACTTTCGTTCCTTGCTTCTATACCTCTACCTTTAGTATGTCACATTCTTCCTATCCTTCGGTGTCATAAACTGAGTCGATTTCACGCGATGTGCCAAGTATATGAGCTATAATACCATTGTAATATCCCTAAGGGAAAATTAACTGTAAATATGCAAAGCAAAATAGACAAAAACACCATGAAAACAAAACAAGAATTCAAACCATGTATTTGCATCCAAAACTGCATTGTGTAGTCATTTTATTAATGGAAAGAGGTGTACAAAAAGGTGTTCGAATGAGCACCTCTGGGATTTCTCTAAGCAAGCTAGAAAAGCCCCAAAATGATCAGTGAATCACCCTCCTCCAATCTGCTAGTAATTCGGCCCAAATATTGCATTGCAGGTACCTAGAAATGTGCTACCGGCTAAAATGATATGCTTCTAGAGCCCTCTCAACTACTAAGAAAATTCTAGGAAACTAATCCTGACCTCTACTCAAGAAACCCAAAATAACCCACGAAGGGTTTGGCCAAAGCTTGACCCCAAAAATTCAACCCTCTTTGGCTTGACTGGCTCTTTTGTTGGGAAAATCAACCCACCTGAAGATTATGCTGCTAAATGCTCCAAAGATGTCTACAAACCCTGTTAGAAGGCTCCCTAGGCCTCCCTCCAAGTTTCCTCCACAAACTCCTCTCATTCCTCAACTTCCTAGAGTGCCCCTAGCCAAGACTGTGTAGCCCCTACGCTATTGTAGCTTTCCCCACTATTGCAACTCAACTCACTACTACTAGTACAATTTAGGAATAAGTAGAAATACCTCCTTGGGCTGGCATTCGAATTCCACCCAAGAAAGGGCTGGGTTTTCTTCTTGGAAACACTCGGTGTGCTAAACAACATATGCAAACTTGGCTCGTTGCTTAAGCGTGATATTTCAAATGAAAAATTCTAAAAAATGATAGATGATGAGAAAAATGAGAGACTTTCCTTCCTTTTGTTGATTTTCCTCCAAGATTTACCATGTGGACCCATATCAAATTCCTCTCACCAATTTCGCTCCAATGCTCTCCATGTGGGTTGAAATTCCCTTTTGGTGGCCCCCACATTCCACCAAAGCCACAATCTTCCCATCAAACTCTAATGTAGGGGTACCTATCATGCCAAAAATTGAATGTGGGTCCCATAAGCCCAATTCTCCTAAGTGAAACTATGTAATACGCCAAAATTGAGCAAAAACTAATATTTACTTAGTGAAACACTATGTAGGAATATCACATCCTCTATGTTTCTAGTGTATTGGTCTCCTTTTTCCTACTATTGGGGGTCGCTTTGTCTCCTTGGCTACTTTGGGCTTGTTCTCAGTCTTGGTCAAACTCATATTCTTATTATTTTCTTGGGTTTGGTGTGTGTCTTTTGTGTTGCTCTACTCTCTTCCCATTGCAGCAACATGCCTCGAAAACACATGTGCAATTGCAAGGGTGTTGGGGGTAGAGGCTAGTAAGTTCATCCACAAGCCAAGGTATGAATTTAGGAAGTCACAACCATATTTCAGTCTATCACTCCTTCGAATATTCGTGAATAAATTCACCAATTAGGAACATATGCTACCAATGATCACCAGACATATTCATACTCTGAGATATTGGAGGAAGTAGAAAGCTAGCTTCATGACCCTAGGCATACCAGGGGAAAAGGGAACTAGTGCCTGAACTCTATCATCCTTCATTATTAGTTGAAGACTCTTTTAGGCAAAGTCCTGAAAGAGAAGCACGAAGATCAGAATGACATTATTTCTTCCTTGAATAATATTAAAAGGGTGCAACAACATCAATGGTCTTGTTTGGCTAGCTTGGATGCTCGTTTGGCTCATGTGGAATGCCATGATTCTACAATCTGAACTCAATCATTTTTCTCCTGCTAGTACCAATGCACAAGATCCAACTCTAGTGGCCTCATCAAATCCTTGAGCACTTTCCATGACTTGCTTTGATTTTTTGTTCTTCTTGTTATTTTGTCTCTATTATCATTAGTTGTTGATCTACAATAGACTCTTTATTTTGAGTCATGTTATTACATTATCAATCAATAAATCTGGTTTCCCTCATGGCAAATTGAAACTAATAATGATACGAACTGTGATGATTTAATATTTTTGGAATGATGTAACATGAAATTTTGATGTAATATAAAAACTAACTTACAAAAAAATTAATAATAATAATAATAATTATGGACGATGACGATTATTAACATCCACTAAGACCTATATGTTCTACCGAACCTTAATAAGGTAAGAGATTAAACAAAACTCTTTAAAAAATTATTTATATGCTAAAAAGGAAGTGAGTGAAGCATTCCTAAATCACAATTGTTTTGTTGAGTTAAAAGGTCAATAGTTTTGTTAGTGTGATAGATATTTTGAAAATTAGATCGAATGTGAGTATAAGATGGACAATGTAAAAGAAACTACTTCTCATCTTCAACCTTTTTAGGATCATACAAGTGACAAACTCTTTCACCCCATGGCATTTTGGGAATTGGCCGACACCCAATTTCACTATGAAGCTCATGAGAATTAATTATTGTCTTCACATTGTTCATTTTCTTTTTGAAATTAGTCAAAATAGAAAGATAATTTTGATTTTTGGGATTGGGGTTGATCACCTCCTTATAATATTGTAGTTTCCTTTTTCCCTGTAGCTCTTTATTTCCCTACAAATTTTCCTTAAATTTTGAAGTAATAATATTTTTAATATTATCTAGATTTTATTAGAAGGTAAAGAGGGGAAAAGGTAAATAATAACTATTGAAATAATAAATCGGTTTAAAGAAAAAGAAAATTAAATTATTAAATTGGTTTAATGAAAAGAAAAATAAATTATCCCCAATCGGGGTGGGTACATTAGTCAATACGAGGACAAGTTGGAGAGTGGTATTTTCACTACCTCCTATTGCCTTAAACACATGGGACAAGAGTGCTACTTATCCTCATGTATAAGTAACATTCTATATCCCTCACTTACACAAGAAATTTATAGTAACTAAGATGTTGCAAAAGAAAATTTTGGAAAAGGGGATCAACTAGCTTGCATTTGCATGCTTTCTATTAGACTAGTCTGGGTCCTTTGAACCTGGACCTCTTCATCACTCTGCCGAAATGGTTTCTCTACACTAGGTGGGATCTCTCCATTAGCGGGTCATCCTATGCCGAAATGCTCCAGGTTATTTTTCTCTTTTCTTAGTAGTGTTTCTCATTCATCACATGAGTGGAGTTTCAGTGATTCACCTTTTCTACATGGTTTTTCTATACTAGTCCTTTGGCCTTTGGTGGTATTTGTCTCACTTTTTGACTTCCTTACTTTGTTCATGGTTTCCTGGGGGGATTCTCTTATTTTATTTTCATTGCAGCCTTATTTGGTTGGAATTTATAGTTCTAGGGATGAAACCTTCTCTCTCTATGTTATTGGTTAATTTTTATCTCCCTTGAGCACTCCCCATTCACGTGTGGTTTGGGAAGATTGCCTTAGGGGATTTCCATGTGTTGGGATTTCCTGAAGTTGACTCTAGATCGGTTAGCTTTCTCAAGCTACTCTAGTGATGGGGTTTGTTTTTTGTCGTCCTTGCACTCTTTATTTGAGCTTTACATTATGCCTAGACTTAGAATGTGGCCCAGACGAGGCTCAAGTAGTCGTGGGCCTGAAAATCATGCCAGAACTATTGGGGTTAACTCCTGATCGGAAGTCCAAGCAAGTAAAGCAACCAAGAACTTTCATGACAATACTCCTTCTTACATAAGGGCCAAAATCCAGTTTTCCAAGGAAGAATTCATGTGGGATAAAAAATATATCTCTAACTTTGAAATCAATGTTGCTACTATGAGATGGATTCTTGATTTAATCCACACTCGTGGAAAAATAAATCAATTCTTCAAGTTGTTCAGCTCTACTAGCACACCATGACCCTGATTGGACAAGTAAAGTGAGACAAAGGTGAGGAGTAATAAGATATGACCTCCAAGCATGAGGATATCCATCAAATAAATCAATCACTTGCACGCACACATCATGAGCATGAGCACAAGGTTGGCTCACCTAGAACCTCCTCTCAACTGCAAAAGGCTTCTCATCCCTTCTACCCTTAACACCATTAAGGTTCACATCAAAGTAACTAACTCCTTAAGTTGATGCTAGAGATTATTTTTTCATTATTTGTCTTAATTGTTCTTATTGATATGCTAGTTTTTAGCATACCTAGACCATTTTTTAATTATGTATTTTTTTATCATTACATTAGCATATTTCTGATCTCCCTAGGAAAATTAGGCCGACTGAAAGACTTTATGGAGATATGAAGAGTACTCTCCCCTTGTTTCTCTTTTCAAAATAAGGAAGGGGAATTTAGCATCAATGTAATTCTATGTTTTGTGAAATGAAAAGGACAAATACCAATAAATAAATTAGAATAGAAAAAATGAAGGGGAGATATTGACTAAATATTAAAAGAGGTTTCAAAAGAACAAAAAGGCTTAGGATAAAAAAGAAACAAAATTAGAAAGCAAATAAAGGAGAATGTTGAAAATAAAGGAAGAGAAATTATAAAAAAAGGGCATTGGAAAGGGGAATAAAGAGAAAAAATTAAAAAGAAGATAGAAAGGGGGGGATCTTTATGAAGGAGGGACGAAATTATCACCAAAACAGGGGGGCTTTCGGAATAAAGAACCCATCATAGAGGACAAAAATGAGATGTAAGAAAAAAATAAAAATTTCAGGAAAGAAAAAGAGAGAGTTAGGGACAGAGAAAAAGAGATATACAGGAAGAAAAATATATTAAAGAGGGAAAGGATAGATAGGAAAGGTATGAAAGAAAAAGAGGGAAATTAGAGAGAGAGAGATTTTGATTTGAAAGGATGTAATGAATCACAAGATGGAGGAGGACAAGGGGAAGGTGTTAAACATGGATAGATGAAGAGAATGAGGAGAAGGGTAGGGAGAGGAGAGGGATTAAGAAGAGAAACCTAAGAATGAAATGATGGATGACAAGTTTCCACAACTAGCTTAACTTGTAACCATCTTCCATATTAAAAATTTAGGTGCTTTTCAATTTCAATAGCTTCTCGAATGGTATGGGAATGATAACAAACATTAGGGGCCAAAATTTTGGCTTAGTCAAAGTGGATTAGGTGTTTATATTTATGAGACTGATAAAAAAATGTTAATTTTGACTTATGGTTATGATGAGTGCCATCAATGTGTTCTTTGAGATGGGATTTGTAGGAATGACTTTTCCACCCAATGTAGGATTTACCATAGGAGCAAGGAATTTGGTATACACCAAGGCCTTGCATCGAGTTAGTCTTATCCTTAATGGATTTGAATATTGGTTTTATGGTTTTAAGGAAGACAAATGAGAAGTCATTACAAATTAAAAAATTATTATTAAGATAAATACCAAAATCAGAGTAATAAATAGGAATTTGGAACACTCTGGATCCTTTTTTGGAACTTTTGTTCCTTTCTGTGGCCTAAAATTCCTATGTTAAGTTATATCCCAAGTGAAATTGATATTATTTATTTAGCTGAACATGGGAGCATGATGAGTGACCTAAGGCCCCACCCCTCATGTAGATGGGTTCATTTTGTGGTCAACATGGAACAAGAAATCCTCTCATAGATGGATTGGAGGAATATTCTATTACATAAAAAAGTCTATATATCTCCTCGCACTTGGCTTCATAAGATAGACAATCTCATTTTGTACATTTGGATCAAAATATTTGACATTAATGCTAAGAGGATTTATATTGAATTTGTTATTCCATGTGTATCAACTTTATCTTTTACAAGAAAAATAAGATAGATAAAAATTGCCCTTATAATACCTTAGAACAAGATATTGACACTCTAAGGAATAAAGATAACACCCTATTGTTAAGAGACTTTAATTCCAACTCTAATCCTATTCAGCAAGATGAGGACCTTGTTTTAGTTAGTAGATGCAAATGAAACTCTAGATACCTGATCAAGAATTTATTTGGTAATGAGTCAGCCAAGCTATGTGGTTCTTAATACCTTATAATTTGCAATGGCATAATCAAGTGGCTAAATACCAACCAGATCACTTGTATTCATGGGTTTGCAAGCAGTTTTGTGGGTTATCTGATATCCAATATCCCTGTTTCCAACCAAATTGTAAATTTTGACCTTTTAAATGACCATGAGCCTAAATGTGATCATATACCTTTAGCCTTAACTATAAAAGTTTCCATGCAAATAAGCCACATGCAAGAGAATTATGAGAATCAAAGGCACCTTCATTTTGAGGAAAGTCAAATAGATCTCCTCAAAGGATTTACACCTCTTAACTTACAAGGATAATATTGAAAACCTCTATCATAATTTTACTAGCCTCTTTGCTTCGAGTAGGAAATTCTCTATTGAGATGTCATATACAAAGAATAATATAACTATCAACCCTTGGTATGATGTAAAATTGTTATAAAAATAATTAGGGATGCTTCCAACAAATATTTAAAAATTGATAAGATAAATAGGTACACAACTCTTATTAAAGGAAGAAATTTTAAAATTTAAATAAAAAGAAAAAGCAATTGTTACACCTATCTAAATATGATCTTAGAATGTTTTGGAGGAAAATTATAATTCGTAAAACTTAATAAAATAATTTGGTTCCCTTGAAGAATCAAAATTATTATTCTAAAAACCTTTCTGAATCCCCTAATTCCATGGACACCATTTTGAATTCCCTTATAGAGGATTATATATTTTCTTTTGAAGACATTGAGATTGGGTTAAACAATTCACTAATGGAAAAGACAAGGATATTGAAGGCTATCAAGCTAAATTTTGAAACTAGAAAACATGTTCTCATCTCCCACATACCTAAGCTCTTCAATTTGACAATGAAACAAGGCTTCCATAATTCTTGGATGGAGATCCTTGTTGTGCTTATCTTTAAAAGTGGGGATAAAAGCATTTCCTCTAATTATAGGACCATAATGATTAACCAGACTTTAGCCAAGTTGTGTGATATTATTTTGGAAAAGAAGATTAGCATGTGGCTAAAAATGCATTGTAAAAGAAATAAAGGCCAAGTTGGATTTAGGTAGATCATTCAATTGTGGACCACCTTGTTACTCTTAGGATCATTGTAGAGGAATTCCACAATAATAAAATTGGTCTCTTCTATTGTTTCATTGACTTTAGAAAAGTTTTAACATCATTTCTAGGAAGAGGTTGGAAGAGATAATGTTTCCTCTTAGATTTGTGGGTTGTTATGACAATGAAGTACAAAATTTTTTATTGCTAAGTATAGGACCATTAGGGGTTGGTCAAAAGAAATTAAATGAAATATCAATTCAAGAAAGGTTATCCTTTATTCCCTACCCTTTTTGGCATAACATTGATAATATAAAGAGTGTTTGGAAGATGTAGATTGTGTTGACCCCACGCTCATAGTCATAACTCTTCTCCTTTATGCTAACAATATTGTTCTTTTGGTGAGGGGACATTACAATCTTGGCAAGAAACTAAGAATCCTCCAAGATAGGTATGATTGTTAACACTAGTGACAAAAAAGTCACAATAATTAAATCCAAAAATATCACATATAATACTTTCATATATGACAACTACTATTTGGAGGAATTTCCTTCATACAAATACCTTGAAAACAATATCCATAAGAAGCTCAATTGGAATTATAGCATTGTGAAAATAATAAATGGAGTGTTGAGAAATGGAAACAAGAAAGTCTAGTTTAATTTGACCTTGAATTAAACTGGGAATTAAATTTGAATTCTATTCTCATAACAACTTAAAATTAGTTAATTAAGTTTATTAAACTTAACTTAGGAAATTTGAGTTGGAAGTATTTATGTTGTCATGTATATGTTATCCCTACATTGTAGGAGTCTAGTGTGAGATAATTGTGAGTTTTAAAATAGAAGGCTTAGTTTCATGAGTCAGTTCAGTTAAACTAGTTCTCAAACTAATTGAGAGAACTAATAGCGAGTTAACAGTCAATGGTGTCACTAATGAACTCCACCAGTGCTACTCTAGTTAACTGAATATTTACTTATCAGAAACTCATGTATGGCGATTCTGAGAAATATCCAATTGAGACTAGAGTGCAGGGACAATGTACTATTTGTTTTATATTTTTCTGAGTTGCACTGATAGTGCATGCATTCAGGAATTGACCCTTGAGGGATTGCACAATTTTTAGAGGCTTTATTTCCCTTTAAATACAAGCTATCCTCCATAGGAATTATGCATTGAAATAGAGACGTGGAAAGCTTGTGAAGAGGCTAAGCTTTGGACTTGAGCTTGCTTATGAGTTGGAGATTGAATTTGTTGAGTGTATGGATTGTTTTAGAGAGAACAAGCATTGTAATTTCATCCTGATTTTCCGGATTAATACAAAACAAATAGTGGGGTTTTGAGATGTGGCTTTCCCCAGATATTTATTGTGTTATGTTCCTTTGATTCTCTTCCTCTATTGATTATTGTTTTCTCGATGTTTATGGGCTTTCGTTGTAAAGAGTAGAAGTATATTCTTGTATCTTTCTTTAGCAAATTGCATTAGTTTGTAAATCTACTAGATTTTATACATGGTATTAGAGCTAAGAAAAGTATACTAGAGGAGATTTCAAAGTTTTGAGTTTCTGGATTATAGGTGAAAGTTGAATTTGCAATACATACTTCAAGATCGATAGATGGCATTCCATGGGTTGAGGCTTGAGTATGCCTTGGAAAGCCGCTCGAATTCTATAGCCTGGAGGGACAGGATGGAGGTTGTGCTAGAGGACAATGGCTTAAAGGAATTTGTTAAACAAGAAATTCCTAAGGAAGTAGCTACTGATTCACACAACTTGGCCGAGTGGAAGAAGTGTGTGGCAAAGGCAAGGCAAATAATCCTTGAGGGAGTTCGAGATCATATTGTCTCGAGTATCCATGGAAAGGAAACCTCGCATACTATGTGGTGACGGACTTGTATTAGAATAGTAGTAATCAAAAGAAGTTGGAACTGAAGGATAAACTTCGTAAAATAAAGATGGAGAAAGGTGAGATGATTCCGAAATACTTGACCAAGTTCACTCAATGTTGGGATGAACTAGGAAGTGTTGGAATCACGGTTGCCAAGGAGGATATGGTGAGCCTTGCTCTTCTTAAACTCCCAAAGAGTTGGCATAGTTATTAGGACTCCGTCAATGGTCGGGAGAAACTACCAGATTGGGAACGACTATGGTCGGATTTGATGCAGGATGAGATCAAGACAAACACCATAGATGACTCTTCATCAAAGACTAATGATGAAGAGAATTATGCCTTAGCGATTAGGGCGAGTAAGGGGAAAGGTAAAATTCCCCATTCCAAATGAGATTCCTATCATGGAGGTAAGAAGAAGGACATGGCGAAAGTTAAATTCTTTCATTGTCACAAGTTGGGACACTTTGCTACAAATTGTCCATTGAATAAGTCTAAGGAGAAGTCCTCAGGAGGAGGAGCAGCTGAGGCTTTGGCCTCCCAATTCGAATTGGATGTTTCCCTCATTGCATGCATGGTGTCTTCAATGATGGGAAGTGTGTGGTACTTAGACAGTGGAGCTTCATTCCACATGACTGGCGAAAAAGAGTTATTCAGTGAACATGAGGAGGAATATCTCAAGATTCATATCAAGATGGCTGATGATGGTAAGTATAGTGTTACTGGTGTGGGCACTATTACTTTTCAAATGGAGCATGTGGCTCCACTCAACTTGAATAATGTTATGCATGTACCTAGATTGATGAAGAACTTGGTATCTATTGGCATGCTTGAGGATAGAGGCTATGATGTGATCTTTTTGAAAGGAACGATGTTCCTTTGACACATAGCCATGGGTCAAGTAAAGAAGATAGGGATTCAAGTTCAGAATCTCTATAAGATAGAGGTAGAGGATTGTGTTGCTTTGAGTTCAAAAGAGAAAAAGATGTTGAGCCGAGATGCCAATGAGTTGTGGCACAAGTGGTTGGGCCACTTGCACCATGGGGCTTTGAAGATATTGTAGTGAATTGCTATAGGTCTTCCCAAAGGTACGATTGAGGAAGTTGATACGTGCAAGGGTTGTACTTTGGGAAAATACACCAAGTCTTCCTTTGGAGACAGAGACAATCGAGCAGAGTCTATTCTAGAGAGAGTCCATTCAGATGTGTGTGGACCATTCTTGACATCATCCACTACCAAACATAGGTATCATGTTATATTTGTTGATGACTATTCTCATAAATGTTGGGTATTTTTTATGTAGAAAAAGGATAAAACTTTCACAAAGTTTTGTGAGTTCAAAGCATTGGTAGAGAAAGAGTCTGGAAATAAGGTTAAAGCTCTATGGAGTGATAACGGTGGTCAGTATGTCTCCATTGAGTTTAAGAAATTCTTTGCAGTGGAAGGGATTAAACTAGAGTTGACGAAACCCTATAAGCCTCATTAGAATGGGGTTGCTAAGAGGAAGAACAAGAGAAAAGTAGGGGAGGAAAGGGCGATGTTGCATGATCAGGGACTACCACTACACTTGTGGGTTGAGGCATGCAACACAGTGTTTTATGTTCAAAACTGTGGCCCACATCAGATACTTGATATGAAGGCACCAGAGGAGGCTTATTTTGGTAAGAGGCCAGATGTTGGTCACTTCAGGATTTTTGGGTCATCGGTTTATTTCCATGTGACCAAAGATGCATGGAAGAAGCTTGAGCCAACAACAGAGTTGGGGATATTTGTGGGGTACAATGATACACCCCACAACTATCGGGTATACATGATTACCAATAGGAAGACAATGTTTCGCAGGGATATTAGGTTCGATGTGGAGAAGGCCATGCAAGTATCCTTTAAGTGGGAGCTTGAGCTACATGCAGATGAGGAGCTTTTATCTCCTAAGGTTGAGGGGCCTCAGATTGATGTGGAGCAACCACATGCAGAGGTTTAGAGAGTGGAGACATCCACTTAGGCAGAGTCTTCCAGAAAGGGAAGAAAGTGCACTAGAGAGGCTGACAGATTGTTGGATGATGCATGGGAGAATGTGGGAGAACCCTCTTCTCAGCACAGACAAAGGAAGTCACCAGAAAGGTACACTAGATACAATGCACTTATGGGTGCATGTGTTGTGATAGAGCCATCTTCCTGTCAGGAAGTAGTGAAGCAGCTGGTTAGCTGGTTTGGGTTGATACGATGGTGGAGGAGTATGACTATATAGTTCGAAACAATGTTTTGGGTGTGGTCTCGAGACCGAAGAACAAGTCAGTTGTGAGCTCCCATTGGCTTGACAAAGTAAAGAAAGCTACATATGGTAGTGTGGAGAAGCATAAGGCTAGATTTGTGACCCATGGATTTTCACATGTATGGGGGATTGACTATGATGAGACCTTTGCTCCTGTTGCAAGGTACTCATCAATCTGATTTATTTTGGCACTATCAACATAGATGGGTTGGAAGATCCATCAGATGGATGTGAAGACTACCTTCCCCAATGGCATGATTGAGGAAGAGGTGTATATAGAGCAGCCCAAAGGTTTTGAAACCTTGGACCGTGACCCACATGTGTGTCAACTCAAGAGAGTGGTGTATGGGCTGAAACAAGCACCCCGTGCTTGGTACACCAAGATAGATAGCTACATTACTAGGTTGGGCTTCATGAAGGGTGAAGCAAATGCGAACCTATATCACATAGTTGCGGAAGATAATTTATTGATCATTATACTTTATGTAGATGATCTTATACTGACAGGTGATGAGAAGATCATCAAATCTTGCAAGGAGGACCATGCAACAGAGTTTGCGATGAAGGCCATGGGGCTCACACATTAATTTCTTCACATGGAGGTATGGCAGGGAAATGGGGAGTTGTTTGTATCTCAGGGAAAGTATGCCAATGAGATACTCAGAAGATTCTGCATGGAGAGTAGTAAACCCATGAAGACTCGTCTAGCTGGTAACTGGAGGAAGGAGGATGCTACTTCAGAGGAAGTAGTGGAAGCTATTGTTTATAGGAAGCTTATGGGTTCACTCATGTACTTGGTGAACACACCACTGGATATGAGCTATGCAGCTAACCAGCTTATGTAGAAATTCCCACTGTAGATCACCTGATAATGCAATATACTAAAGCAAAATGCTAGATCTACTTCTATAATCAAACTTTGTGGAAGTTTAATCAATTTGAGCTAGATCAATCAGAACACATATAACAGAGAAGAAGAAATCATACACATGAAACATAGAAGAATACTTTGGGGAAAGCCTTAGCTAAAACCCCCGATATTTGTATTATCATACAAGTGGAAATATGTCTGGATTACACAAAGCTTTAGCTCGGAATCTATCCAGCTCTTAGTACAATCCCTCTGCTACTCATAGATAGTCAAAGGCTTCTCACAAACCTTCTCCTCTACCCTCCAAGCCTCCTATTTCCTTGTGCAGTTTTTCCTGGGGTCCAGTGCTTTCACTTGTGTGAATTTCCACTTCACATTGCGCACTTGGCTCATAAATAACTGCACAAACCTAAAGGAGATTATTCCTTCTGCATGGATGAGTTTCCTATATAGGAAAAAACCTCCAACTGATAGTACACTATCCCTTCCTCTGATCTCAACTGGGTCTCTGACTAAATTGACATGCATGAGTTATTTATGAGAGAATATTCAGTTATCTGAAGTGCAGCAGTTACATGCATGCAAGCATTAACTAACTGAACTCACAATTAATTCCACAAATTGTTGGAGCTAATCTAACTGGACTTAACTTAGATAACTAAGCTAACTACTTACAACTCAAATTACAACTCATCCTTATCTCTTTAAATAATGGATAAATTCCTCAATCAATGGAGAAATGGTTGCATGTCTTCACATAGACTTCATGTTTGATTTTCTCCAACTAATTAACTCAAGATGAATTAATTAATAATTAATCAAACAGCTGCTAAGAAAAAATTCGAATTTTTACTTGTCTATTGTAGTTCAGGGACTAACTAAAATTGGAATCCATCCTTAAATGCTATTTATAACAATGCTATTTTTAGCACTTCCATTTTTTATTCCTTTTTGCTATGTCCAACACTGGTACCTGAGATGCTATTTATATCAATGCTATTTTTAGCACTTCTATTTTTAGCATTTCTTGAAGCTATTTTCAACACTCCCTCTCAACAAGAAAGGCATTCAACTTGAACCCGATCCTGAACCTTTGGAATGTTCTACATGCAACACTTCTCCCAAGTGTTATTACTCCAACAACTCTAGAAACAAAAAATCTCCCAATTGACCTCCTTGTTGGGCTAGAAACATCCTTTGATGTTGAAGCTCCCTCTGCCACTGACAAGTGCTCCCTCTCTGACCTCTAAGCTACTGCAACACTTTTTGCATCTCGCACCATTGCACACCTCTCTATGCCATCATGCACTAGTGCAACACTCCTGTGCCTCTCGCATTGTTTCAGCTTGCTAGCTCTGCACTGTCTTGGGATTCCCGCATTGTAGCTCTCTCTACCGCTCCATCCACATCTGTCTCTACCCACTCATCCAGTCCTGCTACTCCTCATCGGGGCTCCTGTAGCAAGGTATAATCAAAGAGGTTGGATACCTCAATGATCCTACCCCTATTCCAGCCTTCTTGGGACTGTCACTCCACATCGCCCCACATCCTACCTGGAGGTATGGATGCATGTGCTCCCTTTGCCCACTTGGCTCAAAATTTCCCCTACTAGAGGTCTCTGCATGATTGGATGCCTCCACTCGATCTCCTCTTGGATTCTCTAGTTGTGGCTGCTCCACAACCTCCTGAAGCTGCTTCACCAATTGTGGCTCCTCCACAATTGTTTGAGACTTCTTCTGGTGCTACATGTTGAGAGGTAATGTACTCTCCCTCTCAACCACCAAGTCTCCATCAGTTGCCTTTCTCCTCAAGAATATGCATGCATCTTGAACCTCAAGAGCATACAGGTTCTTGACTCGTAAATAGATCTGCTTCACCTATCTCATGGTGACATGTCTAAGGAAAACCTTTCCCTTATAGGAGACTACATCATAGCCTTTGTCTTCCAGCATTGCAAATAATACCAAGTTTTTCTTCAGTCCTGGTACATACTTGACATCATTCAAGGTAATGTGAGCTCCATGCTCCCTTTGAAAAACAACTGTGCCTACACCTGAGACACTATACTTTTCATCATTATCCATCACTATGAGTATATGGAGATATTTCTCCTCCAAGGTAATGAACAAACTCTTTTCACCATTCATGTGGAAAGAAGCTCCATTGTCAAGAAACCAACCACATCCCACCATGGATGAAACCATGGATGGGAAGAGTGTGAAATCCAACTCGAACTGTGAGGCCAGTGCCTCACCTTCTGATCCTTCCAAGGATCCCTTCTTGGATTTTCCTCAGTGGACAATTTGTAGCAAAATGGCCCACCTCATGACAAGGAAAGCATCACACTTTCGATTTATCAAACTTCTTCCCACCATAGGAAGAACTCGATTTGGGATGATAATCCTTATGCTTCCCTTTATTCACCTTACTCACTAAGGTGCAAGTTTCTTCATCCTCCTTGGATGAAGAACCATCTCTGGTGCTTCTTATTAACTCCTCCTGCATCAGATCCGACCAAAGTCGTTCCCAATCTAGTAGTTTCTCTCTTCCATTTACCGAGCCTTGATAGCTATTATAGCTCTTAGGAAGACTGGGGAGAGCAAGACTCACCATCTCGTCATTGGTTGTCTTGATCCCTACACTTCCAAGCTCATCCCTACAGGTGGTGAGCTTGTTCAAATATGTAGAGATCATGTCGCTCTTTTCACACTTGATTTTCTGAAGCTTGTCTTTTAGTGCTAGCTTCCTCTTATTGCTACTATTTTGATATAGATATTTCAATGTTTTCCAAATCGAAAATAGTGTCTCCTTCCCATGGAGACTCGAGACTATGTGGTCTCGAACTCCCTCCAGAAGGATTCTCCTTGCTCTAGCCACACATTTCTTCCATTCCGCTAATTCTGTAGCATCAGTCGACCTGGGGACTTCTTGATCAATGAAGTCCTTTAGACCGTTATCCTCTAATACTACTTCCATGCGATCCTTCCAAGCTATATAATTCGAGCTGCCATCAATGGCATACTCGAGTCTTAAACCATTTAATTCCATTGGTGAAATTGAGAAGTGATAAGAACTCAATTTCTATATTTAGTAACCTCAAACTTTGAACTTCTCCATGCTTGTATATTTTTCTTTGCTTTGATCACCTTTGCTTCGATACCATGTAGAAATTCCCTCTATAGATCACTTGATAATGCAATATATTAAAGCAAAATACTAGATCTACTTCTACAATCAAACTTTGCGGAAGCTTAATCAATTTGAGCTAGATCAATCAAAGCACATATAATAGAGAAGAAGAAATCATACACATGAAACACAGAAGAGTACTTTGGGGAAAGCCTCAACTAAAAACCTCGATCTCTGTATTATCATATAAGTGGAAATATGTCCAGATTACATAAAGCTTTAGCTCGGAAGCTATCTAGCTCTCAGTACAATCCCTCTGCTGCTCATAAACAGTCAAAGGCTTCTCACAAACTTTCTCCTCTGCCCTCCAAGCCTCATATTTCATTGCGTAGTTTTTCCTGGGGTCCAGTGCTTCCACTTGTGTGAATTCCCACCTCACACTGCTCACTTGGCTCAGAAATAATTGCACAAACCTGAAGGATATAATTCCTTCTGCATGGATGAGTTTCCTATATAGGAAAAATCCTCCAACTGATAGTACATTATCCCTTCCTTTGATCTCAACTGGGTCTCTGACTGAACTGACATGCATGAGTTATTTATGAGAGAATATTCAATTATCTGAAGTGCAGCAGTTACATGCATGCAAGCATTAACTAATTGAACTCACAATTAATTCCACAAACTGTTGGAACTAATCTAACTAGACTTAACTCAGATAACTGAGCTAACTAATTATAGCTCAAATTACAACTCATCCTTATCTCTTTAACTAATGGATAAATTCCTCAGTTAATGGAGAAATTGTTGCATGTCTTCACATAAACTTCATGTTCGATTTTCTCCAACTAATTAACTCAAGATGAATTAATTAATTATTAATCAAACAACTGCTAAGAAAAAATTCTAATTTTTACTTCTCTAGTTTAGTTCAGGGACTAACTAAAATTGGAATCCATCCCGAAATTCTATTTATATAAATGTTATTTTTAGCACTTCCATTTTTCATTCCTTGTTGTTATGTCCAACATTGGTACCTAAGATGCTATTTATAGTAGTGCTATTTTTAGCACTTCTATTTTTAGAATTTGTTGTTTCTATTTTCAATAGCTTAGTCAAGCGATGGTTAGGCCTACCACGATGTATTGGAAGGTGGAAAAGCATGTATTGAGATACCTCAGAGGCACTACTCAGTTTAGGTTATGGTACAAATGGAGAGGGATTGAAGCTTCAAGGCTTCACTGATGTAGATTGTGCAGGGAGTCCATCCGTCAGGAAGAGCACATCAGGAGGGATCCTTAGTATTGGGTCAGCAATAGTTTCTTGGTACAACAAGAAACAAAGATCAGTTGCACTCAGTTTGGTAGAGGCAGAGTACGTAGCTGCAATTCAAGAAACATGTGAGGCTATCTGGATGAGGAAGATTTTAGTTGGTTTGTTTGGTCAGCAGATGGATCCGAAAGTGATTTATTTTGATAATTAGAGTTGTATCAAACTCTCTGAAAAATCGAGTTTTTCATGATTAGTCCAAAAATATTGATATTCACTATCATCATCTTAGAGATTGTGTATTGAGGTGGATCATGTTATTAGATTACATTCCCACGGAGGAGCAAGATGCTGACATCTTGACAAAGGACTTATCAAGATGTAAATTCAAGTTTCATAGAGACAACATGGGGGTTATTGATAATCCCTTTCTTGTTGAGAGGGAGTGTTGAGAAATGACAACAAGAGAGTCTTGTTTAATGTTTCCTTGAATTAAATTGGGAATTAAATTCGAATTATATTCTCATAGAAACTTAAAATTAGTTAATTAAGTTTATTAAACTTACTTAACCTAGGAAATTCGAGTTGGAAGAGCTTTTGTCGTCAAGTGTATGTTCTCCCTACTTTGTAGGAGTTTAATAAGAGTTAATTGTGAGTTGTAAAATAGAAGACTCAGTTTCATGAGTCAATTCAGTTAAATTAGTTCTCAAACTGATTGAGAGAACTAATAGTGAGCTAACAGTCAGTGGTGTCACTAATGAACTCCACTAGTGATACTCTAGTTAACTGAATATTTACTCATAAAAAAATCATGCATGTCGATTCTAAGAAAGACCTAGTTGAGACTAGAGTATAGGGACAATGTGTTATTTGTTTTAGATTTTTCTGACTTTCACTGATAGTGCATGCATTTAGGAATTGACCCTTGAGGTATTGCACATTTTTTAGAGGCTTTATTTCCCTTTAAATACAAGTTATCGTCCATAGGAATTATGCATTGGAATAGAGACTTGGAGAGATTATGAAGAGGCTAATCTTTTGCCTTGAGCTTGCTTATGAGTTGGAGATTGAATTTGCTAGGTGTTGGGATTGTTCTAGAGAAAGCAAGCATTGTAATTTCATCTTGATTTTCCGGATTAATACAAAAAAAATAGTGATGTTTTGAGCTGTGGCTTTCCCCATATATTTATTGTGTTATGTGCATTTGATTCTCTTCCTATATTGATTATTGTTTGCTCGATGTTTATGGGCTTCCGTTGTAAAGAGTAGAAGTAGATTCTTGTCTCTTGCTATAGCAAATTGCATTAGCTTGTGAATCTACAGGATTTTCTACATGGAGGATGTAAATCTTACTATGGGCTTGAAAATAATTGCAAGTTAGCAAATCTTTCAATATGGAACAAAATAAACTCCTCTTTGAGACTCCTGTCGCTACTATTATTGTGTATGAATATAAGGTTTAGGGATGTAATATCTCTAGAGAGTCGTGGGGGAAGATAAAATAGATCCAAAAGAGTTTTATAAACTATAATCTAAAGATTGGAGGAAATACTCCCTACCCTTTCCTTCTGATTGAAGCAAGTCTTCCCCCATTAAAAGCATGGCCACAACTAAGTATCTTACATAAATGAAGAGTTTAAACATGGAAGATAAGAAGTTTCTAACTCTAGAAAAGCCCCCCACCTTTGGATCAAACATAGCTAGCATAAGGATGCCCATTTTTTGCTAGACCATTGGGAGATAAAGAAGTAGATCATTTTGGAGAATAAGGAGAATATTAAAAATATTATTATTTCGAAATTTAAAGAGAAATTGTGGGGTGATATAGAGTTAGAGAGAAAAACGAAATTGAGATATTATAAGGAGGTGATCAACCCCATTCTCGAAAATCAAAAGTATGTTGTTATCTTGACTGATGTTAAGAATAAAATGAACATTTTAAAATAAGAAAAAATTCACATGAGATTCATAGTAGAAGTAGGTAGTGGTCAATTCCTAAAACACCATGGAATGAAAGAGTTTGTTACCTTTGTGACACAAAAAGGGTTGAAGATGAAAATCACTTTTCATTAGATTATCCATATTATACTCACATTCAATTTAATTTTCAAATTATTTGTCACACTACCGGCCTTCTTAACCTTTTAAGTCAGAAAAACTATGGTGATCTTGGAATGCTTCTCTTAATGCATTTTCAACATAAAAATAAAATACTGAAGAATCCTAAGTAATCTCTTACCTTTTTAAGG
Organism: Pinus taeda; assembly: GCA_000404065.3. NCBI lineage: Eukaryota > Viridiplantae > Streptophyta > Pinopsida > Pinales > Pinaceae > Pinus > Pinus taeda. The sequence goes on along the minus strand of APFE031598991.1, from coordinate 20,595 downwards.
TTTTATTGGCCATATCAATCTTAGTGGGCGTTAATCATAATCATCATCATCAGCAATATCATGATCAATAATGTGCTTTTTATTTTTTATTTGAATTTTTATTTAATATTTAAAATGTGATTTTTAAAATTATTTTAAAATTTGTAAATATGGATTTTTTTTTTCCATTTAGAAGTTCTTTGTCCCATATTTCTTTTCTTTTTTTCCCTTATTTTTTATTTATTTATTTTTATCTATTTTTTAATCAATATTATTATATATAATAAATTTGGACTTTCAAGTCACAATTTAAAAAATGTTCTAATTTTAAGTTTGAATAAAAAAGTGGTACTATTGATATCACCTCTTTTTAATTCAGAAGTTGCTTTTCAGATTTTAGTTAAAAGGATCCAATCTTCAACAATGTGATTTCAAAAAAATTGTAATTTTAGCACCTCAAAAAGAGGGGGTTGCTATTGAGAACACAACTTTTTTATTTAGTGGGTGATTTTAATACTTTGGTTTCAACGATACCACTTGTCAAGTTCATGGTTCCTAAGGTAGTTGAAATTTTAATCTCGGAAAAAGAAATGGTTCCCTAAAAGAAAATGGTGCCACTGTCAATGCCATGTTTTGATTTGAGGGTTGATTTTAAGGTTTCTTTAGCAATATTATCAGACTATCTTGCAAAAGGTAGTTATTTTAACCTTAAAAAGGAAAAATCTCCTACTAGCAACACCACTTTTAAATTTTGGGGTTGAATTTGGTGTTTTTAACCTAAAAATAAGGTTTTTTTAGGCTAGAGTTCACATCAACTCATAACTGTGTTCCATCCCTTTAAGAGACATACATTAAAACTTCACTTGGTTTTCTCAACTAAAGCATACTTATGTCAATCACAAAGGAAATAATGGAAGAACACAAGGTCATGTAGACAAATATTTATTGGACAATAATGATATGATGTGGAGCAACAAGGATTATCCTAATCATCACTCAAAGGTCTCAATAAAGTGATAATGAAAAAAATAAGCCATGTTAAACTAGATATTCCAAGATATCCCTCATCAATGGCACAAGTATCTAGAAATATTTGAGTCATTTAGGAAAATACGTTACAGAAAAAATGAGTAGCATAAATTAACCAATTAATAATACATTCATAGCATTCATGCACACTCCAAGGTTCAATAGTTAAACCAATCAAAGAAGTTGAAATCATCTTTGAGCATCGATTATGTCCAAGGCTTGGTTCACAAAGGTACTAAGCCACAATCGATGAGGGCTTAAAAGAGAAAAGTGGGTGGCCCCAAGCCCTAGTACCTAAGGCTGGTTTGAGGCCTCAACACAACCAAATAACATAAGAAATGCCAAATTCAATGATTCCATACCTAAATGATGGGAATGGATGAATGGATAAGAAGAATCTTCAAGGGAACATCTTACTTTAAAATATCCAAATGCGCAACACAAGATGATTATATGAATGAATATACATAAAATATAAAGACTGTTATAAGGAATCTACTATAATAATCTACCTAACTATAATAATTATAATGATAATGAAAGAATTATGAGATCATAAACACTCAGCATTTTTCTTAACACATAAGAGGATTATTCAAATGAATATCCATGATGTATGTATAGAAGATAAAGAGGGTTATAAGGAACGTACAATAATAAACCTACCTAGTTATTAATATAATGATAATTAATGAAGGTTGTGACTATAACACCCACACTTAACACATCTTACAAAATTTTGGCCCAAGCACTTCTTTAGCCATTAAACATACCCTTCCAAATGTAGTCCATCCTGAATAAACATGGTTTATCTATGGGTAATATATTTTGGATAAAGTAGTATAAGTTTTGGAAGGCATTGAATGGCCCTTGTCTTACAACCATGATGCCTTATGTTGACATTTTTTTCCTTATTAAGATAGAATTTGAGAATTATTATGATTGAGTATAATGGTTTCGTTATGGGAATGGTCAAAGAACTTTGGTTTGGTCCTAACATTTTTAGTGGTTTCAAAACTCTCTTTGTAGATGCTCGCTAATTTTTTCATCAAGAGAAGAAAATTTAAAGGGATTAGGTTATTTTGGTCAATAAGACAAGGATGCCCTTTGGCCCATAGGTTTCTATTGTGCAATGTTGATTCTAGGCTTGTGAGAGGAATTCACATCCACGACCTTGAAGCTAATTAATCAGCCCATTCCCATTTTGCTAATGATTCCTTTATAAAAATATTGAAATATGGAAATCCCCACAATAACAGCATGGGATGCCTCGATATATTTTGTGTAGTTGATGGATCCAATATCCCATGGAATAAAACTCAATGTTATTCATAAATCCAATGGGATTTCTGACACTGCTTGGCTTCACTCCAATGGTCATAGACCCATTTTGGCTAATTGTTTTCAATATTTTGGGCATCCCATTCACCTTCCAACACCACCTATGGGGATTTTAGAGGTGGTAGTCCAAAGGATGGAGAAGAAAATCAACCAACGGATTACCAAACTCCTTGCCATAACTATGAACGTTGTGGGAATTTGGTTCCTTGGATATCATTAAAACCCATCACTAATCCCAATACCCTTAGGCTAAATGGGTGATTAGATATTTATGAGGGCGAAATGCATGGAAATTCATCCTCAAGTACTACAATTACCAAGGTTGGGCACTTGGAAATAATTATTGGCAAGGATTCTCTGTTTGGAGCATTTCTGTCACCCCTTATATTAAAGTTAAGATTTCTTTTTCAATGCAAAGTATTTGGAAGGTTTGGGAGGCTATTAAGCCTTCCTTTTTAAGAGGAATAAATCCTTTTAGAATGATGTTTCATTCAATATGCAATATATTTGGTAGTCCTTACTTGTTAAAATTGAAGGAAATGCTCTCTTTTAATCTCCCTAGTTCTCAACATTGAGTTTCTTCAAAAAAGGCATTATCTTAGTTGATAATTTAATTGACAATAGATCATATAATTAGGTTCCTTACATAGAGTTTAATTAAAAATTCATCATATCTAACATGAATAAATTTAAAGTGTAAAGTGTTGAGAAATATAGGGCAACTTAATTAGGGCTTATTTCAATAAGATTTATCTTTTATTTCACCAAGTATTTGTGATATTATTTAACTTTTTATTATTATGTGTTCATCATCAAATAAATGTCAATACAAAGAAGATCACAAAGATAAGAAAGAACACCAAAGCTAGGCTCCAAGCTAGGGAAAAACCCACAAATGGGAAAACCCAGAGAATTCTTCTTCTTATAGAATCTTCTTCAAAGGCTAATTCCAAGACCCAAGACCTAAAAACAAGATCCTCAAGATCAAGCTAGCCACCACAAAAAAAAGATCTTCGTAGATTCAACAAGGTTTACTTTACCAAGATGTAGAATTTCATAATTTCGTCCTTCTCATATGAGTCTACAATTTCTTCCTTCTATTTTCAAACCTGAAATAGCTTTTGATGCTCAAAATTCACACAAGAGATCCAAGAGAACAGAGATTTCAGAATTCCTTTCCTTTATATATTTCCTCCTTACTTCTCTGATATTATATTTGTCTTCTACCCTCTTCATATTCCCTTTCTCATCCGAGATCATATCAGAAGTGTGTATGCCAAGCGTCTGTCCTTCAAGGGAGATACAATTCCTCTTTATATAGTCTTTTCATGGTCTAGAAAGGCCTCTTTAGGCTGACTTGAACTATGGTTCTCCGACTTGACCTTGGAGGTCTTTAGACCTTTTAGACATCAAAATAATATTTTATTTCTTGTTACAAGTGCCCAATCGGGTCTTTTACATTATGACATTGAATTTTGACTCAATACAAAAACCCTAGACCACACAATGGGTGCTTTGACCTAGGGCCAAAATACTATGAGCATGAAACCCATGCTTTAAATAAATAGTTTCCTTTTAACTAAAAAAAATATCTCTTTTGAAAAGTACAATAATAATTACATCATGTCATAATAAAAATACAATTATGAAGACTGGTACTAGTTACATTCTTCAACACTCCCTTTTAACTAGGGAGGTATTCATAACTGACCAATGATACAAGGACAATACTTCCTTTGAAAAGTTCTTATAAGAAGATTATCATCATATGCAATTCTAGGGATACCAAAACTGCCAAGGTATCCAACAAATCAAAGATCCAATTGTCAATGACATTATTTCAAGGACCCAAGTGTCATTTCGAAGACACTAATACAAGGATCTAAGACATTAACAAGGACTAAAGTGTCATCAAGGAAACTTTCCACTATAGATACCATCAAGTTACAACCTTGGTATCAATCCAACAAGATATATATACCATCTAGGTCTCCATGCCTTAACACCAACCCTCATAGGGATATAAGTATCATCAACAAGGTCAACACTAAAATGGAGCTCCATAAGACCAAGGTACCTCCCACACTGGGTTCCAGACATCATAAAGGCCAAACCATAACATGAGATCTCAATACTAACCTAGCCAAGATGTCCTCCCAAGTACCATCATATGAGTAGTTTGTGGTACTCATCTATCCCTCTCAACCAAATCAGAGATAACCACCAATCCAAGCATGCTTCTAAAATATTCAAACTTCTCAGGGAGAGATCAACACATCAGTTATTTATTCATCCATCTGAACATATTGTAGCCTCATGACCCCAATCACTTCCAATATATTGGTTCTTATTATCGATATGCTAGAACAATTTTTGGGGTCCTCAACCATTCTAATGTTGCTTAGTTCATTATAATATCCAAACAAATCTTGATGGAAGATTTATTCTCCAACTTCTTTAGTAGTACCAAAACCAACTTCAACACTTCTCAGAACAGCCAAGTCTAGTTCATGACCTCCTCAAACACAAATAATCATCAGTAGTGTTTCAATTATTCTCTTATCACATTCTCTCCTTACACTATGGATTACACATAATTTCCTCCCTCTCAATTATGGATGATATCAATTTTCCTTTATCGAATCTCCCTCTCAACTTAGGGAGATAAGTTCATCAACAATAGGCCTTTTCTTTTGCATCATCATATCATCGGATAACTTTGACCTTCCAAAACTTCATTCCTCCTATTTTCATATAATAACAAGGCCATATTTCAATTATCAATGTAAACTTTAATGTCATTAGGATTATTACAACTCCCTCTTTTAATCATGCTCATTATCATCATAATTTCATCATCAAGTATGAGGTAGCCATATCTCTTTACAACCTACAAACTATGTACTTGAAAATCTCAACAACAAGTACAATTGGGCACACAAATATATATGCAAAAGAGCATGAAATTAACTTTATCAAATGAGGGATACAAAGAGAATATAGGGTTATCAAAACTTCGAATCTTCATTATCCCATCATCTAAACCATGTTAGGGTTTCAATCACAACAGAAACATTTTCACCTAGGGTTTCAAGTTCATGCCCTAGGTTCTTATATCAACCTTTACTAGGGTTTTTTTCATAAATTCTAGATATCATTACCAAACCCTAAAAAGGTATGGTTTCATTAAAGCGTCAAAAGCTAATAATACAAGGGTTGGTTAAATCTAGAAATTAAAAAATCCCAACAATATACAAATCTTTATAGCAAAACCGTAGACATGAGAGAGTTATTAACATAAAGAAATTTCAAAGACAAAATGCTTGTACCTTTTATGATGAATACCTTCCACAAGTCTTATGATCTTAAACATACCTTGAGTTCCTTCTTTCTACAAACCTTGAAAGGTTCCTTCTACAACAAGGCTTCTACTCAAGTCTTTCTTTGGAGGCTCCCTCTCAATCTAGCCACGATCCTTTCTTTAGAATATTCTTGCAAACCTTCCTTTCTAGGAAAAACACAATGTAAGGGATTAAGTGATAAGAATAAAGCTAGATACATAGAGGAAATAATTAACAATGTAATGGAAGGAACAAAGAATAGAACACTTATCTTTTGTAAAAGTAGAGTTTCCCTCTTTACATTCTCATGGTCCATACCCATATTAATCTACAAGGATCCGTGCTCTTCATGACACAATATCAACTTATCTTTCTAATTTTTCTTCCTTCATTAAGTACCTACAATATTCAAATACTACCAAGCAAAATATACAAGTATAAGATCATGATGATAATCTAGGGTTTCTATTACGATTTAGAGGATAAATTCCTAGGGTTTTTTAGTACAAGCCTTAACTAGCTCTAGGGACATAATGTCAAAACCTAGACATCATTCAATTCCATTTTCCGCAAAGGATTTCCATATATCATGAACTACTTACAAACCCTAGACATCAAGAGATAAGGATTCTATGAGGGAACAAGCGAATTAGGTTGAGGGATTCCATATGATTAGGGTTTTCATGTACTATCTAGGGTTTACAATCCCTGGATATTAACAATATTCAACACAATAAGAACTTACAAACCCTAGAATTATGTAGTTAACTAAACCCTAAAATATTTCATGCTAGATATTTAATAAATAAACATGCTATGCATACCTCAATATTACATACCTTTTTTTTCCATGGTTGAAAGATAGAATTTCCATCGAGCTTATTTTTCTCTTTATTATGAAGACTTCAAGGGTTCTTCCACAAGCTAGTGCAAGACAATCTGAACAAGTTCTTCTCACTGTTGTAGACTTCTTCCTTCCTTGAGACAAAGATACTAAGCTTTCTCAATGAGTTCTTCCTTTCTTCAACAATAGGTTATGTACCAAATTCTCTCTTCATTGTCTTTTGCAAATGGTATTCAAATAGTCAAGAAATGATTCTTTTCAAAAGATAATTTCATTGCTCCTTCTCAACTTATAGTTAGGGTAAGATTTAAGAGTTCTTACAAATCCTCAAATAGACTTCTCCTTTCATTGTTTTTGACAGAGATGCATAAGCTTCTTCCTTCACTATTCTTGACAATAAGGTTGGTCCCTTTGTAGTTTTCAATACAGCTTCAAAAGGATGTTGACTATATCCCCTTCAATGTTCCACAAGAGTAGTATAGGTCTAAGAGTAGAACCCTCTGGTTAGCGCTACTTCAATCACTAGAATAAACCCTTCAAATATAGGAAAACACTCAGATTCCTTTTAATCCTTTTATGTTGCCTATTATGACATTATGGAGGCTCATCCTTCCCTTATATATGCATATGTCTTCTTCCTTCTCTACATGGATCTCGACTCCTTTCAAAGATTATGGTGATTGTAGCTCTAAAGTAGGTCCTTTTAATAGGTCTAGACAACCTCTATACAACTTGGTCCTTGGAATTGTTAATTTATGTTATCCTACAAAACTTGTTAAATTCAGATCTCTAAAATGACTTAGATTTCAGATTTCTGAGGTCAATTCAGAACCTACATTGCATGCATATAACTTTTCTCTACCATTCAAAGATCTTAGCCTGGTCTAGGCTCATAGTTTAGCCTTCTCAGATCCCCAACTGATGATTCATGGCTCCCTTTATTACTTCGGTCTTCTAGCCTAGGTTGGTAGCCTAATCACTGAGGTATTGTCTTATAAACAAGCCCATAATTCATCTATTTCAATTCGGTCCTCATTCTAGGTAGCCCAGTATTAAGGGTTAGAATTCATACTCTTGATTTCAAACCAACAATGATATTCTAACTGCCTCTTATGCCATTGTCCTTAGCTTTGATACCATGTTTATTAATCTAGGGAATATTAATTAGTGTTTATTTCAATTAGATTTCTCTTTTTTTACAGTTATTTGTGATATTATTTGTTTTTTTATTCTTATGTGTTCACTATAAATAAATGTCAATACAAAGAAGATCAAAAAGACAGGAAATAACACCAAAGATAGGCTCCAATCCAGGGAAAAACGTACAAAGGGGAAACCCATAAAACTCTTCTTATTATAGAATCTTCTTCAAAGGAGACTTCCAAGACCCAAGACCCAAAAACAAGATCCTAAACATCAAGCCAACCACCACAAAACAATATCTTCATAAATTCAACAAGGTCGACCTTACCAAGATGTATAATTTCATAATTTTGTCCTTCTTAGATGAGTTTACAATTTTGGCCTTCTATTTTTGGACTTGCAATAGCTTTTGATGCTCAAAATTCACACATATGATCCAAGAGAATAGAGATTTCAGACTTCCTTTCCTTGCTATAGTTCCTCCTTAATTCATTGAGACTATATTTTTCTTATATCCTCTTTTTATTTCCTTTCTCATTGTATATCATATCAAAAGTGTGTATACCAAGTGTGTGTCCTTCAAGGGAGGTCGAAGTCCTCTTTATATAGTTTTTTAATGGGATAGAAAGGCCTCTCTAGTCTGACTTGAACCATGGCTGGCCGACTTGATCTTGGAGGTATTTAGACCTTTCTACACACACACACACACACACACACATATATATATATATCTTGTTACAAGTGCCCAGTGGGTTCTTTTACATTATGACATTGAATGTTGACTCAAGACAAAAACCCTATAGCACACAATGGGTGCTTTGACCTAGGACCTAAATACTTTGAGCATGAATCCCATGCTTTAAATAAATAGTTTCCTTTTACATTTTTTTCTTTCTTTTGACAAGTACAGTAATAATTACATCATGTCGTGAGAAAAATACAATTATGAAGGCCGATAGTAGTTACATTCTTCAATAGAAAGTATTCAAGGGCACTAAGTTTTCAGCACATGGTATGTAGGGATACACTCTTACAAACTAAAAATTAACATATTTAAAGAAAAATGTAATGAATACTAGAATCATATTTGTAAACACAAAACTTTGAAAATACAAACAATGAATAGTACTCAATTACATAACTCTCTATTAGTGAGAAAAGAATGAATCACAATGTAAGTAGCTCAAAACTCATCTTACCATAATAGTGGTGATCCCTATGCTCCTTTTATATAAGAAGATAGGAAAGCACTTACAATAATTATATACCATCTTGATTGTGTGTTGATTGTGCCTAGTTTAAATAAGAGACCCTAGTTTAAATAAGAGACTCTAAATATGGATGCACCAATACCTTTCTAAATTTAAAAGAAAATTGTAAATTTGTGTTATAGCTCCAAATCTCACTATTATGGTTTGTGATGCTGCACTCATGACCTAGGACAACCCTTCCTTCCAGAACTGGTCTCAAATTTAAAAAACAGTGTTTTATTCCTTGTAAAAGACATTGTCCTGAGTTAAACGCGTCTGTACGCGGGTAGGCATATACCCAGCCCACGTATATGTATTAAAACACTTAAAAAAATACAAAACTCCTTATTTTTGGGTGGAGATCGCGGGTTTTACTTGCTGATCATCTGTTAGTGCCCGTGGCCCAACTGTTCCCAACCAACTCCCAACTAAAAAACTACTTTGGGAGAGGTATAAAAAGACCTCAAAGGGAAAGCCTAAAGGAGAGAAGAAGAGAGAAAGTTATTATATGAGATTTTTCACCTGACCAGGTCTAAAACCCTTGTGCCTCTTCAATTCCCATTTGTACAGGAACCCTTGTTTCTTGTGTGTGATGTTCATTCCACTAGTTATGGCATCATGGAGTGGTTTGAAGAAGATATGCTAAAGGCTGAGGTTGGACGGACCCGGAAAGAAGCTTTGCTTGGAGCTGTAAAGGTTACTAGGGATATTACTCTTTTGTACATTCTATTTGTCTATAATAAAGAAGCAGCTTGGTGCCTGATGAATCTTCTTTATTTATGATGTTCATGTTTGAATTCATATAGTGAATGTTGTTTAAGTATCATAACTAACTATTCCTTTAATAACAGTGAAGATGATTTCTTTTAAAAGTCTTTGTCATATACTGCTGTATTCTTTGAATGGGATGTTTTGCAGGACAAAAGAGCGAAAGGACTGAGAAGGGTTGGACCTTAAGGAACTTCTCGAAGTGGACCGGAGTATGCCCTTTACTATAGAATTTGCTTATAATAGCATAATGGTTGTGTGAATGTGTGTTTCTCTGTTTAGACAACTTTCAGTCTGCTAGGGTTTCCACCAAAAAGCCCTAGGGGAGCAAATCCATAAACAATTTGGCATGCTAAATATTATGCCTCATAAAATTGAAAAACACACTTTAAATATGGATGCACCAATACCTTCCCAAATCGAAAATAAACTTATAAACTTGGCATGCTAAAGATGGTGCATGCATGCGCCTATACCATATATGCCTATAACTTTTGTTGTGCTTCATAGAGGTCTCTTCCAATATTGCACCTTGTTGACAATGCTGAATACAACCAACATACAAGGAATCTCCCTAATATGAAGTCCCAATAAGACCTCACTTTGTTTGGTGTAGGATTCCCATCTAGAAATACGGCTTGATTGTTGTTTACTTAGATATTTGCCTTTACTTAAGAATTTAGCATGAGAGAGAAGCACACATTTGCTTTTGAATGGAGACACACAATATAATGGAGACACACACACATAAACAAGAAAGAATTGTTAGACATCAAGTGAAGTAGTTCATGTAGATGAAACGATCATTAAATCATCACAACATATTTATAAAAATTAAAGCACCAAAATCACTGAAATAGTTCAATTACTTCAATGCATATGAAAGCCAACATAAACCGCAAACATTAGAAGAATAGTCTCAAAACATCTAAGACTCATGCGTTAAAAAGTGTTGGTTGAAAGGCTTCAAGTATTAAGCAAAATTTCCAAGATACATAAGTACAATGATCACCACTAGCTCCAATAGTGGAGAGTTAGAGCCACTACTTGCTCCCCAAAGTACTATCTCTATCTCTCTAACGCCTTATGGGAAAATATGAGGTTAAAATTCCTTTGCTTGAGTAATGAGGATCCTTTTATAGCTCAAGGCATGACTTTTCATATCATAATTACTCTTTAATTTCCAACTTATAATGACCTTTGGACTTCTAGAACCCTTGGACTTCCAAATGAATTTTGAAATTACATGTCTTTTGGACTTCTATACATGGCTTTGTTGTCCATACATGAACCTTGGACTTCCACTTCTTTGTCTTTACAATGATTATATGATTACATCATAACTTCCACATCATCATGTGATGAGGACATGATAAGTCACTTTCTTTAGTAGGTGACATTCTTTCCACTTGTGGATTTACTCTTGCATGCAACTTCTGGCCGTTGATGTCTTCACCCTCCAAAGGGTATTTGATCACATGGAGTATTTATATTAATTCAATCATCAAGATTTCGATGTGTTCTTCATTATTGAATGCTTCCTTTTAATTCCCTCTTTGATTGAACTTCTTCATGCATCCTTGCCATGTTGTTATTGAAATACTTGAAACTGCAATCACTCATGGAAAGAAAACATCAACCTGAAAAATTTCCTATCCTAACATTTTTCATACAAATTTCATGTTCATGACTTAACAATGCGCTTAGGAAAAGCAAGGAGAACTTTTGGGTGCAAGGGTGCACTGTGAAAGGTTGACGGGTTGAAGCTTTGAGGCTTTGGGATGCGCTCATGCACTCAAGAGGAGTGAGAGAAAATTCAAGGGAGGGTACAGGGCATAGGTCTGAAGGATGAAGGAAGAGCATTCAGGCTTCCTAAGTACATTGTGGGCTAAGGGAGACAAGGATGGTGCAGGGTGCACTGTTGAAGGACAAAGGATGAGGCTTCAGGGTTTCAGGGTGCACTCAAGAGGGCCAAGGAGGGCACAAGGCACATTGATAAAGGTTGAAGGGGCCAATATTTGGGGTTTTTTAGCGCTCTCATGCACTCAAGGAGGGCGTAATTCTTTGAGTCAAAGCACTGTGCTCAAAGGAAGACTTGGTCCTTTAGGGCGTAGTTCAAAACAGGGAATGGGAATGATGCTTAGGAGTGTGATATGCACTCTTGGAGGGTGCAAGGCACACTTCTAAACAAGGAAGGTTTCCCGTTCAAGGCTTAAGAGTGTGCATTTTTTCTCCTTGCCTTAATTGGTTTACTTGTGAAACCAAAAATTGTCTAAGTCTAGAGGATAGAACAAGAGGAAAACACAGTGACTTTATACATGAAATCATGTGCAACACATACCAATTCATCAGTAAAACTTAGAAAGACTTTAAAAATGGTGAATATACATCAAAATTCTAGTTTACAAACACTCCCTAGGGATAACAGACAAAGTGTGTGTGATTGTGACCAAAAGGGTTGTTTCCTAACAAACAAAGGTGTTATGACCATGGAATATACTAAAGATATTCTAATCAATGCGAAAACACTTGATAATGATCAAGAAAACTTGAGTGAAACATATAGAATGACTTTTGACAACACTTGACGACCAAGGTGACACTTGATGTGACAGTGAGGTAAGCTCCAAAATTTGAATATAGTGGAATTATGAAGGGAGTTGTAGTAGTGAAAACACTTGGTGACACATTGGGTGAACTTCGGCTTCTCTTGCTAGGAATATAATTTCAGTTAAAAGTTCATCCCTTCAGGAAGTATTGATTCACCAATTATATTGCCTTGACTTCCCCCTTTCGACCCATTTATATACATAGCACTTCACTTCACCTCACTTGGTTCAACACACAAAGATATGCCATATCACAATTGTTTCAATCTAGGAAAGGGTAATATGTGTGGCAGGTTTAAGATATTCAAAGTATGAGTTTCATCTCTGGTGTTGCTCCCCTATTAGCAGGCCTAGACAGTACCCCAGTGGAGTCATTACAGTAGCACAAACATTACTTCACTACCAATAGGCCTAGAAAATACCCCAACGAAGTCGCTTACTTCACCTCCTTGCAAAGGAAACCTTTCCCTTCTTTCACCCTTTATTTATTTATTTAATAGGACTATGCTTTGGCATTTATTATTTTAAATGGGTGGAAGAGGGATCCCTACTTATTGAGAGTAGAGGAGGTTTTCGCTTCACAGAAATATTTATATAACCTTTGATATTGGTTTTCTCGCTTTAGATTTTCCCCTTATCCTTTCTCTACTAAATTGGATAAGCCTATAACACACCAAGTAGATTTACACCAAGTTGAGGAATTTGGATACTAGAATAGGTGTGGATCTAATAGGTTACCTCAAGGTTTTCCTTTTATATGTATTGTATTTTTTGTCTGGACCTAGCTCAACCTATGACATATTCCCAAATAAAGAAGGAGAACAATCAAATAGGCAAGTGTTGTGGTGTTCACATTTTCTCTTCCTTCCACTATAAAGTCCTTCAGAGCCATGTAATTTTTCACACAAGGACTTATTTATGTACAATGAACAAGACACAAAACAAGATAGGACCCAACTTGACACAACACACATATGACTGACACAAAAAATAAAGAAAAGAAAATGAGGAAATACTATAATATAGTAAATGCAACTTAGAGATGATATTAGAAATAACATCTCAAATCTCATCCATTTACGAGAAGAGGGTAAGTCCTCTCATCTAAGGATTTCAGTTTGAAAGTATTATGACCGAGATTTTCTTCAATGGTGAAGGGGCCAATCCACATAGGTTAGAACTTCATGTGTTTTCATTTCTCTTCGTGGTATTTGTCCCACTTCAATCCCACATTGAAACTCTTAGTCCCTACATAATTCTCGTTGAATCGACGCTTAATACAGTTTTGATGGACGCTAAATATTTCTTTGGCTTTGAGCCTTTCTTTCTCAAGTTTCAACAAGGTATCTATCCTACTTTAAACTAGAAGGAAATGTCTACCATGGGACTCTTGGGAGACTTTCAAGGCTAAGAGATACATGTTCAGAGGCAAGATAAATTCTTTACTATAAATTAGAAAGTATGGGGAGGTTTTGAGGGAAGGCTTAACAATTACACGATCAATCCTTATGCATTTTTCAAATCATTGTGTCAGTTCCTTTGCTTAGAGAAAATGGTTTTCTTGATTATATAGATAAGATTTATGTTTATTGGTTCAGCTAAACCATTTCCCTATGGGTAATAGTTAGATTCATGCTTTAATACAATATCATTTTATAATGCGAATTCATGAAGTTTAAATGAAGACAAGTAAGTCACATTATGAAAGAACAGAGACGTTGGAACACCAAACCTAGTTATAATGTTTTGCTTCAAGAAGTGGTTGACTTCCTGGTCATTAATTTTTCTTAAAGGACCTTATTATGTCCACTAAGTAAAATAATTTGTCATTGTTAAAATGTATCAGTGTTGCTTTGATGAATGTGGAAAGATTTCTCCAATAACATCTAGTCCCCAATGTTGGAATGGTTCCTCAGCTACTACTGGTAGCAGTAGGGCAACTGACTTTTTATGTCGATCGGTGCATCTTTGACGAGCTGGAAACTTGCGAGCATAAGTGTGATCATCTTTGAATAAGTTGGGCCAATAATAACAATCCCTCGTTACTTTATATACATTTGTATCGCCCGCATAGTGACCACTTTTCGATCCATCATGTAGATATTTTAGTACCTTCTGCATGTCTTGAGGCTCAAGGAATCTTAGCAAGACACTGTTATGATGCTTTCTGAAAAGCACTCCATGAACAAGCTGATATGATAGAGCTTTAAGGTGGATTTCCCTTTTTTGTTTGTTAGATAAATATGTGGGAAAGTTTCCATGCTCTAAGAATTTCCATATGTATGAATACCATGGCATTGTTGAGCTTGTTTGGCGAAATTTTTCGATGTTGTACATCTCTATTTCCTACTCCCAAATTGAAAATTATTTCTCACGAGCATCTCTCGCTTCAGCTGCAAGTTGAAAGAGGCCATGACCCTTAATGGTATGAATTGGCTTAAACTCTATATCATACCTTTGTTAAAAAGTCATCCAATTTCCCCTCTTCTCACGTAGCTCATGTTGCACAAAGAGTGTGTTTGACCATTGGATGAGGAAAAAATATAATTGTGCGAGCTTTAAGGAGATCGGGCCTGAAGTATTTTACTACCTGTTGTGGCCAACAACAACCCCCCTTTTTATTTAGTATTAGTAATAAAACTAAAAAAATGGGGACCCTTCTAAAATAAAAAAAACTAGCACTTAGAATTCCCTTTTAATAAAACATACCATCATAAACTTAAGATTCTTATCTTTCCTCGCTTTGTGCACATTTAAATTTAAGTATTAAAGCTTCCCTATAAAGAATTGTAATGTTACCATAAAAGCTAGGAAAAACATCCGCAAATGAAAAGTCTTAAGTATTATGAAAAGTCTCAAATAAAATCGTTCTCTTAATAACGAACATCACATTGCAAAAGGGTAACATAGGGCATCATATATAAAGAAATTATCGGAATTGCAAAAATGTGATGATGCGAGATCGCGAGCCACATAGATTCATTGCATATCGCAGATCCCATATATCACAGCGCCACCTAAGATAAAACGTCCCAATATTGCGAAATGTGATAAAGCATCTCACAAATCGCATCTTGCAGTTGCATAATGAAGCAAATGATTGTTAACGACA
This sequence comes from Pinus taeda, assembly GCA_000404065.3. Taxonomy (NCBI): domain Eukaryota; kingdom Viridiplantae; phylum Streptophyta; class Pinopsida; order Pinales; family Pinaceae; genus Pinus; species Pinus taeda. The sequence goes on along the minus strand of APFE031598991.1, from coordinate 5,179 downwards.
AAGGATTAGTGATATTGCGAAGCAAATCGCAAAATTGCTTTATTGCAGATCAAAAGGGCTCACAGTTCGATGAAATATTTCTTGTCATCCGATACTGAGTTATGGGCATTAATGTCAACTTAGTGGTTTATTGATGGTTATTTATGAGAAATGATTTAGATATGAGCAAAAGGGTTATTTCATGCAAGGTGATATATTTGATGTGATTTTAAAATTAAGAGCTTTCCCATCACCATATTATTTACCATCATTCATTATATTTCTTATTGTGTCTTAGTTCTCTACTTGTGAACTTACAGGAGCGATACGCAAAAAAATACACAGAGCAGTGCACAGAACGTGATGGGGAAGAAAGGAAAAGCTCTGGTATCTGAAAAATCAGAGATGACTCCATTATTCATGGACACCACCTATACCAAAGAAGCAAAGATATCTACTTGGGAAGGCATGTATAGACTGCTGGAGGAAGAAAACCCGAGAGTCATGGAGGTTACAACAACGGCAGATGGACGCTAGTCATCCGAAGCATCATTTACAGAGCTTGCATGCTCATTCCTACACTGTATCGTAGCAAGGCCAAACATAATTCCATATACAGATATGGTCAAATGGGTGATAGACCATGTTGAGATAACGGACAGGCAATTCAAGATGCAGAACCAGGAAGTTATAGGGTCATTTACCCCACAAAATTTAAGACACATGTATCATTTGCCAGAGCCACATGCTAGCTATAACAAACAGTTCGTGGAGAAATTTTCTAAGGAGAACGAAGATTTGGTAGAATGCACCAAAATTTGGTCATCGAAGGAAGAGCCATTAAAGAAGGACAAAAATGGTATGTATAGCACTAGTTCACTCTCTTCTCTGTATTGTTTTTCTGCTACAATGTTATGTAGGCTATTCGGAAAACCTGATATCAATAAGTTTTCATCTGAGTGGCTACCCCTATTGGATGAAGCCACCAACACCACTATAATGGACTGGGCCGAAATATTGTCTGATAACTTAGCCTCTATTATTTGGAATTATCAACTAAAAGGAGTTTTTCTCAGCGATTTTATCGTCCCTTCTTTCTAGCTACCTATGTCATGGATGCTATCTGTTTTGTTTCTAAATTTCCACTCTTGGATTGGAAATGGATGGTAAAGAATCCCTTACCCATTCAAGTTTACCATAAGGAACTGTGGGATTCTAAGTTCACCCCATATTTTTATAAAATTTGCCATGGTGTTATGCTACCCATTCACAAGATGTTGTATAATACAAATGCCCCAAGATTTTCTCCTAAAGCCGAAATTGATATTCTCCATGTGGAAAGATGGTTCAGAGAAGAATTTTTCACTTATATCAGAGTATTCGGAAGCATTTCCTCTCCTCATATACTTCCCTTGTATGTTCCTAACAAATTGATGGCCCGGGAAATAGCCTACCAAACATGTGGGGTTGGGAGAATAAGCAGAGAACTTAAGGACAAGAAAAAGGAAATCTGGCTGCAATTCCTTGTGTTCTTTGGAGCTTTTGCATTGTATGATTTGGGTCACACTTTCAGGGAAGTAGACAACATGTTGAGTCTACGATTTCCTAAGTTCCCAGGGAGACAGTTTGATCCCTTTGATGTGATAAAGAATTTTACAACAACAGTTAAAATAAAGGTGTTCACTAAGGAAGATGATCTCTTCGACAACGTTTTCCAGTAGAAGAGCACACTCAGAGACATCTTATACATGGCCCAAATCCAATTTGGCCCAACAGAACTCTAAGATTTTAATCTCTATAGAGAACGAAGATTGGTAAATGTCCCATTGGACAAATTGCATGTAAAACCAATGAGGGAACCCACTTCCAGCATTAGCATGAGTGGAAGCTTGGGGCAAGACAAGTCTAAATCTAAGTCTGAAAAAGAATTTCCAGAAAATTCTAGATAGTCAAAGAGTGATCACAACAAGAGTGAAGGATCAGTCAGGGATACTGCCCAATCCAAGGAGAATCCTGAGCAGCAAGTGTTGTCGCCAAAACAGGTGGAAATTTTGCCTCCCCTCATCCAGCCAACAAAGCCATTAAGAACAGAGCTGGAGAAAGAATGGGAAAACTTTAATGAATTGATTAACATGGAGGAGAAAAACATAGAGACACCAAAGAATCCAGCACAGACAACCACAGAAATGGTGATTGAAACAGTTATCAATGCTCTAGAAACTGAGCACATTCCCATAGCTCTGTCATCTGAAATTATACTAAAGATAGAGGAAATCCCTCCTCTAGATGTGTTTTACAGTCCGCAACACAAGCTATGGTCAGGAGACAGAGAAAGAAGAGAAAACTAGACATCATGCTCTCACATGAAGCAGAGCCGCTAGATGTCCTTTGGCAAGACCCTACCACTGCTCCGACAGAGAACCTGACTAGATTATCCCAAATTGTGGGAGCTTATGCTTCTGCTACTATTGACAAAGCTTTTGAATTTCAACTATTGCTTAAAGATAAAGAGGATAAAATCCTATTTTTGCAGCAACAATTATAGTAGGCCAGCATTAGCTGGGAAGCAGAAGAAAAATTGGTAAAGTTACAATAGGACTTCCAACAAATGCAACTGGGTTATCAAAGCAGTTTGGCCAAAAAAGAACAACATTTATAGGCCACATTAGAAATGCACAAAGATGACCCTAAAGTCGCAAAATTTTCCACAGAAGCCCTTTCCCTGAATGATCAACTCTTGCAATAGTAGGAAACACTTTGCCAAAGAATATCGCAATGAAACTGTCACTGCGAAATGAGTGACAATATCACAAGTCAAGTCGTAGATTTTCGACTTGATTATGATTTAATTTATAATAAATTTTCTAACTATTTGAATTGGAAAGAATCAGAGGAAGGCAAGAAAGCAGGGTTGCCCAAGATCAATGCATCCCACATAGAAATGTTGTTTAATAAATTGGATGCACAGATCAAAAAATCAGAATAGACAACGAAAGAAGAAGCGACAACAACAAGCAATATCATTGACTATGTCAATGAAAATCTTCACAGAGCCAACCTAATATCGAAAATTGCTCTAGGATTTCTCCCAAAAACACAGCAACTGCAAACGAGTTGGAGACAGAAAGCTGAAGAAAAGACAGAGTCAATCAAAAAGTTAACTAAGTTAAATGGGACACTTATTGGCAATATTTGGTGAAACCACACAATCAGTGTATGACTTTGAAGTGCCTTACAAATTCCACTGAGAAGATAGTGCCAGCGCTTGCTAATTTCGTTTTCGTAGGACAATTAAAATCAAAGGTCGGCCAACCGAAACTCCTGAAGCCGATGCTGGATACTTGTGACTTGAGAGAATAGATGCATAGTTGATCTTTAGATACAGTTTCAGTTTAACTTCAATTTATTTTTGCTTTAGATGAGGATATTCATTTAAACCTCCTCCTATATTTTTGTAATAACTATTTTTAATCTTTAGTTAGTAGTATTTAAACCCCTCTCATGTATTTAGAGAATGGTCCAGAAATTTATCAAAAATAGTTCTTCAGAACATGCACTTTTGCGCCGCTGAGGAGGTTTTGATAAATGAATGAAACGAGTTTTATTTATATATGTGGTTAATGTCTGCTATTGAAATGCACTTCTATACTCTTAGTAGATATTGAATTATGAGAAGATAAATATATATTGCTGAAACTCATGAGTAGGACTTATTATCAATGGTACTTTTATCTCTTAATGATTTCTGCTTATGCATCAAGTGATATGTTATTTTCAGTTGTTTATATATGAAGGCCTGAATGTTCAGTTATCATTTTTGCACTTTTGTACGATGGTAACTATTCTTTTTATGCTAAGTGTATGAATAACTTATTATGCGATATGATTATCATAATTGTTTCAGTTAATTTCTTATATGAAACAATTTACTTTTAAGGGGTTCTTTTCTCATAGCAATTGAATAGTCTTTATTACCAATTACTGTTGGAAACTATTTTAGATCGCATAAGTGAAGAGTTAATCACGGAATAGTTTTTAGAATTAGATGTTTACGTTCATTAGAAAAAAAATTCATGTGTTAGATTAGATTTAGATTAAAAACATTCTCTTTAGAAACTTTTAGGAAGGAAAACATCATCCCTTAGCATCATCACAAACAAATTGGGAAACTGGTCCGATTACCCCCAGTCGGAGCCACTATCCCAAATGGAAAAGGAGTTGCTTTCAAGGTCTGGGCCGGGTAGCTATCCCCCTTGTTGTAGACCCAATTTTTGGGGCTTCAACATATTTGGCGCTAGAAGGAGGGCCCAAACTATGAATTGCTAGTAAATCTAAATCCAAAACCCATTCTGAGAGTAAATCGCCCTCAACATCTCCCCCAACTTCTCCATTGCATTCTAAGTCTTTAAACCTTAAGCGGAAGTTGAGAAAACAACAACCACTGCCGCAAACCTAAAAATTTCAGATAAATCTTCTATCGAAGCCCCTAAAGTTCAGTATTTGATCCATAAACTTCAAGGATTTTCCATATCACCGTAGAAATCTGAATTATCTCAAGGTAGTGTGACTTCACAATATATTCCTTCTCATCCTCTTACCAGATTACAAAGTGAAAAGCTTGGTATTGAACCAACCGAATTACCTATGCCTAAAAAAAAGAGCAAGGGAGACACCTCAAGGGTCTGATAGTGAGACTCTTTCATCATCATCATCCATTTCATATTCTTCATTGCAAAGTCAACCATCCACTCCACTTCATATCGTTGTTCAACAGAGTACTGGAACTTCAACATCTTCATCCCTGTTGACAATAATACTGAGAGGGGGGGGTGAATCAGTATTATCTAATTCTTTTGCCAAATATTTCTTATTTATACTTTGAATTATTTTTGCATACCAATACCATAAATAATGAGCATGAGCAAGAAAAGCAGACAGTCACATCAAATAACACCAGATATAAGGTGGAAACCCAATGTGGGTGAAAACCACCTGCTGCAATATGTCTCTATCTTCTTTCAAATTAGAAACTTCTTTTACAATGTTTTTGTACTGGTGCAGTCCCTTACCAGTATGCAGGCTGCAGCCTGCAGAGAGCTACAACTCTCTCTCGTTTTCCAGTTTCTCCTGGAAGGGAGCTACAACCCCCTACTTCTTTTCAAGGACCACTTTTCATAAATTTTCAAATTGGATCCATATA
>APFE031598987.1:0-23594 GCA_000404065.3 Pinus taeda | reverse complement strand
TATCAAATTTTCTACCAATTATATACTAATTTGAAATTTTGTGGCCAGGGTGTAGAATAGGTAGTGACAATGTGTTTTCTTATATGTGGTGGTAGGTCACTGGTTTGAAACTCCATGGGCAAAAATCTAGCCATGCTAAGGGTTAGTGTAGCTTAGGGGTTAGTGTAGCTTAGGCCTCCTCGGATCCCAAAATGATTTTGATGACTAAATACCCCTTAGTAATTATGATAACTTAAATACCCTTAAATCACTCAATTACTCAAATCACAAATTAAATATGCGAATTATATTAAACTCACATTACTTAATAAAAAAATAATAACTTAAAATTCCATATTATTTATTATAATTATATACCTATACCATTAAATAACCAAAAAAAATACTAACTTAAAATTACATATTATTATTATAATTATATTATACCTCACCATTAAAGAATAATATACTAAATTGAAATTCTATATTTACCCATTGACCAATCGCATGGTAATTTGAAATTCTATATTTACTCATTATAATAAATAAATTAAAAGTTCGTTGAGTTGTCCTAATTTATCACAACGAACTCAAGCTTGATTTTAAATACATTATTATGTAAACCTTATTTGACCGAAAAAAAACAAGGTAGATTAAAAGTTTAATTCCATTCGACCTCAATGTTATATATTTATATTAAATAGTGAAAGAAGACTTTTAATTAACTGAAAAATTATATTATATTTACTTAAGTTTGAAATTTTATAGGGTTAAAATGAAATATTTAAAATCTAATTATGGTGTAATTCAAATGGAGCGATTTTTTGAATTATTTTAAAATTTTAAAACTTTTAACAAGTGTCGTTATAAATCACAATCAACTTTAATTAAACCCCAAAAAAAAATAAAATGTAATTATTTTTATTTATCATAATTTATATTTTTTAATATTAATTACAGATATATTAGTTTCAAATTTTATTAATTTATTGTGCTTTAATATTTTTATATTAATATTATTAATAATTCGATGCTATAGTTTTTATTTTGATTTTAAAATTGTTTAATTTCTAGAATTCGAGTTTTTTTAATAATTTTATTTATTCAAAAATATAGTTTAAACTACAATAAACAAATAGTTGCTTGAAATAATATTTTCATTTCGTTTAACTAATAATCATAGTTTTAATATTATATTTTATGAATTAATGTAAACAGGAGATAATGGGAGAAAACAATGGTTCTCCTTTTCTAAATTCAGTATTACGTATTTAAAATTTATAGCAAATATATCTTATATCATTTAATCTTGTTATCTAAAAATTCCAAGAACCAAATTTAAAATATAAATATTTCAAAAAATAATATTATTCAATATTTACCTTTCCTTTGCTGATTGTACATATTTATTTTTAATTTTATCACATATTATTTTATTATCAATAATATAATGGAAAAATCGGTATTATTTTTTTAAAGAAACGGTTAAGGGTATTATCTTAATAACGGTGGGAGAGTGGGCCAAAACGCTTACAATAACATATTGAGTTTTGTTCATATAGATATACATTTGACCTAGTATACAAAATGTCGGCTCTAAAGTTGTAGATCAAAATTTTACTAAAAACATTTATGCTAAACACATGACACAAAGTTCCAAGAAGTAAATAGTATTTATGGGATAATGTAGAAACAAAAAGAAACCATCAAAAGCATTGAAGTTCACATTCTTTAACTATGACCATTGCTAGGAGAGTCGTCAACCCGCAAACAATGTGATTTCCTTTGTTCATGAGCAACGTTGGGACCATAACCTCCGAAGCCGAGTTGGACATTTCCTGAGATGATGTTTTCCAGAGTTGCTACCCGGGCATTAAGAGAGTAGACCTCCTTGCACAAGCCATTTATCATATCTTCTATGTTACTCAGACAAAGGAACAATTTAGTTTCTAAAAGAAGTTGGAAGGATTGTCTCTGTCCTTTTTCCATGTCATCTTGCCTTTGCTCGGTGTCCAACAGAGCTTTGGCTTATTCCAAGATCATGTCCATTAGAAAAGCATCATTATCCTGATCTAGATTAAACATAGGCTCCACAATACTCAAAGATAGACACTGGGAACATGCTGGGATTTCACCAACAGAGCATGGTCATTCTCCTAAGCTAGCAATGAAAATTAACCCATAAAGTCCATGTGAATCCCAAGGGGCCAATAAGTAAACCACATTAAAATTTTCGCACGATCCAATTTGAAACAAAAAATCCATATCCCAGCCTAAATTATCTGGTAGGGCATTTAGGAAACCACTGATGGGCGATGCAAGACAGTGACATTAAAGCCGAACCTTTGCTCGATGAACAATTCGAAAAACCTGCAATAAACTCCACCAACTCCATCCACAAATTAAGTAAATGTAAGTACCTCCCCGTGCATATAGAAGAAATTGTTGACATTGGTCACTTGTTACCCATGATTTGCCACTGGGCAGGGATATTTAGAATTCGTGGTCAATAGATGGAGAATAACTTGACCATATTACTCATTAAATTCTCAAGGCATATTGAGATCAAGGTGGATAACCTCAAAAGGAGGTAGGGAAGATTTCTTATGATGATGATCATTATAATATTATTCATGCTTCTCAGATTTCAAAACAGACTTGAGGAATTGGTTCAAGGTTGATAATACCTTGGTTTGTCTCTATTTTACCTTGTCCTAAGTAGATCTTCTTTTTTTCCAACACATCAACCTCAAAATTCAAGTTTCGATACACATGCAAGAGCTCCAAATGCTCAAACTCAGAGACACTTCAAGAGATTCTTTACAAAATGGGAGGGGAGTCTATGCTCAAATATTTTTTAGCATTAGTAACTTATTTAAAGACGAGCATGTAGTTACCAAAAACCATCATTCTATATATTTATTTACAAGAACAAGCTCCAAACCTCTCCACAAGGTGAGGAATTCAATTTGATTATTAGTCGCCATGCCTAGATCCCAAGCAAATTGAAACACAATTTTTCCATGAGGGATAAATAGAATCCCTCTGCTCCTTCCTCCCCTAATTAATATTTATATTATATATATAATATTATTATTATATATATATTAGAATAGTAAATTATTATATAGTGATATTATGTTATATTATAATATTAAATTAATCACTATGAGTTTTTTTGTTTTTTCTTGTTTTTTGTTTTTGTTTTTTGTTTTTTGTTTTGTTTTTGTTTTGTTTTTGTTTTGTTTTGTTTTGTTTTTTGTTTTGTTTGTTTTGTTTGTTTTTTTTTAAGATTTTAATGCTATATTTATTTTTATTTTTAATTTTTAAATTTATTCTTTAAAATTATATTAAGTTCTCTTAATCGAGGTGTGGCCATTGGAAAATGTCGGTGAAAGGATGGGGGTATGGCGCCTCTGCCACCTCGATAACATGAGAGAGGGAAGGAGGCAAACTCACATTATTTGCATCACCATTATGACATTTAATTCCACCCTTGGGAGAATACTTGCCCATTCCAAGGTGGGGAGGATGGTCTTGCCTCCAAATACATTACCAACCTTCTATGTTAGCCCATTGTTGCCTCAATAGGTATGTTTACATAAATAATTGAACCTGACTTTTGCCAAATTTTTCTTCATTGTGAAGGTGGCTTCCCTCCCTCTCACAAGGAGATTCCTAGTCCTCCTCTTGGCATTCGTGCAGAGAGCCATCAAATGGCCCATCATTGGTCCAAGATTGAGAATCTTCTTCAGAAAAATCAAGCTCAAGTCTCTCCAAGGGACCCCTCAACTTCAATTGATATCTCAACTTTCGGTTAACCCGCTATAGTTTGTCTAACATCTCTTTTTTGGGGTATGTCTCAACGTGTTTATTTAGTTCTAAATGTCTATTAGTCAACCATATTTTGCTTTTGGATGCGCTTGGCTTTCCAAGCCAACTTAGCTAGATATAAATTTGCAACATGTATTTTCTGTTATGTTGTCTATTTTGGCTTGAAAAAACTTTTCTTCCACCATTGGTTTGGTTTACCGATAACAAACAATGGTAGGAAAAGACTATGATATACTTTTGACCTATAATTTATCAATAAAATGTTCATTTATAAATAAATAAATTCAAGTTATTTTATTTTAATCATATTTTCCTATATTTTCTTTTTGTAAGCTTGGTGGTACCTTTCTATTAATATTCGTAAATAAGGCAAGTTACATCCATATATCAATGAGTTAGGTGGCCTCAACCTACCTAGTGGGACGCCAGGTCTATTGGCCACCTATTTGCAAAATAAGCCATCCATAAACAAAAAAAATATAAGTTTGTCTAGCCATGCCATATACACCTGAGAGTCTTTGTACTTCCTATACACTAGATAATTGTAAACATAACTACTAATAAGTCTATAACTATATAAAAACATTCAAAAAAAGATCGAGGGTGCATTATCACTATTCATCATCAACATAATCTACTGGAGAGGGGTCCTTCACTGCAGAACCGAGAATCTTTGAGTGAGGAATAGAAGGGATATGGTGCTCGATCTGGCTCAGGCCTTCCACTCTACTGTTGCGACTGAAACTAGTTTTTTTACAATATCTTAGTAAACTTTGACTTCTTCAAATTCCCCAAAGGGGTTGCACGCTGGTCCGGAGAGAATTGTTCCATAGCCTTTGCCAAGATACTTTTCATCATCCAAAATAGACGTACAATCTTCTCATACTAGGTTACTCTACCTCTAGTATGACTTGGATTTGGTGCCACCTATTTCCACTCGTTCAGGTCTAGCTCGAAATTTTCCACTATCTGGTGGATTTCTTCCTCCCACTCTGCAATTAATTGCTTGACTGGGTTCGAGTTGTTGGCGTGATAGGCTTGGGCTACTTCATCAATGATACGTGATGTCGGCTTACACCCATGTCCCTTCCCTATCACCCTACTGAATGAGCTGGGCATGCTGCCTAGAGATAGAGCCACCTTTCTCTGCCTCCCACGGCCACGGTTTCCTCCTCCATTGTTTCTTACCCCCTTTGCTTGAGCCATGTTGCTACCTCTGTCTATCGAATTCTCTTCTCCTCCCTGCTCTTTCACCCTTTTTGTTACCCAGGGCCGTGGGTTGGGAGCTTCATGCAACCAGCAGTCTCGCCCCTCATGCAGACCTGCAAGATTGCTACCGAGGTTTGAGGACGTCGTCTCCCTCTAGTTGCGAGAATCCCACAAGACTGCTATCACCTAGACTACTCTCCACCAACACAAGACTGCTCTCACCCAGACTGCTCGCGTTAACTTTCGAAACAAATCTTTGCCCACTCCAAATGGTCTTATCACTGCACTACTCACATGCATTAACTCCTGCATGCTCACCGCCACCGCTCCAAGTGTTGGCTACATGTAGAGAATGGCAAGGCCATTCCTAATTAACTGCATGGTGCCTTGACCTTGTATATCCCATTATTATTAGTTCACACCCCAATCGAAGTTCCTATATTAAAAATTTTTCATATTAGTAATCTTATTTATCTAATGTTGATTAAATGATATAATAAATAATCTTAGTTTAGTAATCCTATTTATCTAATGCAGATTAAATGATATAATAAATAGTCTTACTTTAATAATATTTTCCTTTTTGATAAATGGTCTTACTTTAATAGTTATTTTCTCCATCAAATTTTGTGCTGGGTTGTCTAATGCAATTATTACATCGTTGTTTAAGTGATGTGATCAGCAGTCCTACTTTAATAATTATCTTTCTCCATTAATATTACGTGTCATATTAATATTTCTCTTTAATGTTAGGATAACTCTAAAAAAAAATTGACATATTAAAATTTCCTTCTGCAATTTCTTTCTTTCTTTCAAAGAAAATACGTAGAATCTAATCTACGTATCAATGGCATTGTTATTATCAATGGCATGCGTAAAATCTTATCTTTTTTCAATTAATATTCGCTATAATTGTGGGGAGCTTATATCACACTATACTTAAGTCAACATTGGTTTTCCAATTAGTTAGAGTTCACAAGTCAACAATTTATTTCATTGGTCATGTATCGTGTGAGAGTATCATTCTTCTTGATATGCAAACAACTTGTGATTGTGATGGGTTTGAAATGTTTCCATGGGTAGGTATAACAAGTTTTATATTTCTTTCTTCCCCTCTTTAGATTGGCCAATCTACAAAAGGCTTTGCCATCCAATTTTATTGAGAAGAATGCAAGTGTTATAAGTTTTAGTTTTTATTAGGAATCAATATAAACATTTTTACTTTTTTACTAATTTAGTTAATAGGACACTAATTAGTTTATTAGTAGTTTATTGGTATAGGACACTAATTAGTTTATTAGTAGTTTATTGGTATAGTTAGGATGTGATATGAGAATTTTTTTAAAGTTCTAATTATAAATATGTGATTATATGATGAGGGATGAGTCATGTGAATTTATATAAATGATTTTATGTTTTGTTTTAATGATGTGAACATGTGTGTTTGAATTTCTAGTATAAGGTTTAAGGTTAAAGGTTGAGTAACGAATTTATAGGTATGTAAATATATTTTTATAGACTATGTAGCATGTTTACCATGGTCTACTGAAGATGTATAAATACTAATACTAGAATATAATATATAATGGTTTAAGATGGTTACAAAGAGCACAAGGAATGATATGATTCTACTTGAGGGGAAGATGAAAGGGCATGTGCAAAAGTAATCCTCTAATGCCAAGTGCCAACCAAAAACCTCGTCTTTTTCCTGACATGTGCCTTAAATGAACACATTCACCTCAATTAACTTTAAAAGCCAATTATTGAGTGCATGTTGAGGTTGATGAGGTTGTCTACCTCACCTAGTCACATGAACATGGGCTAAGTATAATCATTATGAGGGATATGTAAGTGTACTCCTTTCCCTTACCAAAAGGAAACTCTATCATCATTACTTAAAGTCTCTCATCATCAATCATTCTGGCATTCTTATGTTCATAGTCCACACTCCTCATGATCTGATCTTTATTTCCATGTCAACCATTACAAAGAACCAAATTTGAAGGGATGAAATTGACATTGTAGAGGAAGGATTTGCAAACCTTGGATAAGAGGTAAATAAATGTAGGTGAGCATAAAGGGTGGGCAAGTTAGGAGGTCTTCACTCATTGCCAATTGTTTCTTATTGAATGCTTGAGAGCAATGTTTTTTGTTTGTTTGTTTTTTAAACCATGGAAACTGTATATCATTTACCCTAGGAAATAACTCGTTCCTTTCTTGTCATCCCACTTAGAATCTAGCAAGAACACCACTACATTCGTGTCATATGTGCATCATAAACAAAAACTAACAAAAACTCATTCTATATTTAGAGGAAAAAATAATCCATATAAATTATAGAAAACTTATAGCAAAAGGCAATTGCATTGAAATATATATTTAAAAATACATGGGAATTTTTTAAAGCCATAGTCTAATTACTCTACGTTTTGGAGCTTTTCTAGTTATATTTTTTGGCCAATTTGCCAAAAAATCACACAACAATTTATTGGAATCACAAGTTTCATCTATGAACTCTGCATAATCTGAGTGCCCTAGGGGTTTTTCAGGGTGTTAAATCCATTTTTGCATTCAAAAACAGATCTCTGATAACAAAGAAACATGATCTGACCAAAAATTATTTCACTGGATTCCAATTAAAAACTCCAAAACTTAGAATAATTAGACAAGGTCTTTTCTAAACATCAACATATAACATGATATACCATTTACCCATTCAAATTGGTCAACAAAAGTAAGATACTTAAAGTATTAACAACATTTATTTTCGGTATAAATATTTACATGACTTAAATTCAAAATTTATGCTAATTCCAAAAGTGTTCATTTTACTCAAACATTGATATGTAGCTAATATTCCCCACAACTTGAGATGCACAATCATGTATTTGGCGAAAATATTAAGAAAACCTACTCATGTTCAAAAAAAAAATAGAGCAAAAGTCTAAAATTGTGCATAACTATAATCTTAAATTAGGCTACTAATTTTATTTTTTAATACAAAAGTCAACAACATTGACCTAAATTTCATTAAAATAGAATGAAAGCTATCCAAATTAGTAAAAATTTACTTTAAAAAATATTGCTTGAGACCTAAGTCTATTCTTCTAGGTTATTCCCATAAAGAAATTAACATGTTGGATTGTTTCTACCTACACTACAAGGGAATAATATCATCGAGGGACTATGAACAAAGAAAGGAAAGCTCTTCCTTGAGTTGTGTATGTTAGTGAAAGAGACTACCATGGTTGTTTTATGGTTAGATGAGGTGTCTAAGATGCTCTATAGTGAATATCTTAACTAAGCCATGAGCACAAGGATTTGGGTTGACAAACATAAAAATCCTATAACTTGTTTCCTTCATCATAATGATCTCATAGCCTAGCTTGGGGGTGGAAAATTGCTTATATGTAACAAATTTAGCAAAATATCTCCCATTAAAAGATAAATGGTTGTATCCATGCAATTAAAGGTCATTTTTCATAATGGGAATGTACATGTTTTGCATATTATATGTAGGATTGTGCTTAATTAGAATCATGGGCCATTATTCCCATGAATTCTTGTTATTCCAGGCTTGTATATTCAAAAACATTTTATTATTTAGCAATGTGCATGAATATAAATAATTATGGGCCTCAATGGGAGACCTTTTCTATCAGGATTACAAAGAAATGATCTCTTGAGAGACATAATTTTAAAAATATAAATAGACTACCTATTTTGTGGTTGGGAGTGAATGATGGGTATGCTATTATGTGGTATCAAACCTCAACTTGAACACTTGGCCAATCTAGGTAGTTTACATGAAAAACCCAACAAGATTCATACTTGTGTGCAACCATTTAAACAATTGGACTTTGGAGAGAACCACAAAATAAAAAAGAGTGATTTGGGCATGTGTAGGTTCAAAATTTTGTGAATAAATACACCCATTATTCTGAAATTCAAAGGGAAAATTCTCATTGACACAATTGAATGACATGCATCAACCTAAGTGCTTTAATCTTATCCTTTAGGAAACCACAATAAAATTGGTTTCACGACAAACAAAGTCATAAAGTAACCATGGCTTATTGGATCCAACCCCTTGAGTAGATGTGGAATAGGAAGTAAATTGAGTCAAATTAAATAGGCACATGTTGGAAGGGTCTTGACTCATGTAATAACTAAGCAAAAGAATTGGATTTTCAATGGACAAGGTGAACAAAAATGTGATGATGTTAGTGTGATGGTATAGCATTGCATGTGGCATCTAGGCAAAGGAAACCATGTGTAAATAGTAGCTAAAGTGGATGGTCTAGTCAGTAAAGTGGAGGGGCCATGGCTTTGTGTAATGGGTAGATGAGTTAATGTAATGGAAGTGAAGACAAAAGAGTGATTGCTAATGAACACATTATTTCTTAATTGTTATTTGCATCAGGTTGAGATTGATGAACCACACTCATGTTGAAGATAATGGAGAATATCCTACAATAGGCAGAGTTGGTCCACGTAACCTCAGGATAGGAATTAGTTTCTATTTCTTAGGATGTTGTTCTAACTTCCCTAAAACCATGTTTTCTATTTAATGTGTAATGTGCATGAACAATGTAGAACGTTCTACAAAGCCAGACTCTCCTGGTTCAAACTCTCTTTCGTAGAGCTAACCAGTGGGTTTTATTTCATTTAATACAAGCATTGCCATTTTTATCATGGTATCAGAGCATCAGGGCTGAGGAACCTGAACGCTGAGAGGAGGAGGGTGCGACTAAACCGAAATCATCGCAAGTTTTCGAAAAATAAACACAATGACGAGACATCGCAGAACAGTAGTGTACACCTGTGATGACGTCTTAGAAAATTGATGTACATCTGTGATAATCATGTAAACAACAAAAAGGCTCCGAGAGAAGGCTGCATCCTAAAGAAGGCTGACAACAAAAGGTTGTCTGGAGGCTGTGAAGGAAGCCACGGTGATCAGCGGGTGTGTTGCAAGATCAAACTAACATTGAAGATCAGTAATCCGTCTCTGTCACAGATCTGGGGTAAATTTAACATCTTCTTTTAATTGTTGAATTTTTTTAAATTGCCAAGATGAATAACAATATGTTTGAAGCATGCTTGAATGAGAATAAAAAGCTCGATGGTTCCAATTATGCAAATTGGAAATTCAAGATGTAGACTCTGTTAGAAGTGCATAGTGCTTTGATGATTGTAAATGGGGATGAGCCGAAGCTAGTGGCTGGATCAGCATCGATCCCAGATTGGGAGAAGTGAGAAGGTAGAGCAAAGACGTTGTTGAAGATGTTAGTGAAAGACTGCATCATACCACACATTAGAGAATGTAAGACAACTAGCGAGATCTGGGGAATTCTGAAGGAGTTGTATGAGATCAGGAATTCAAATCGTCTTCTGTTCCTCAAGAGTAAGATCCTATCTCTGAAAATGGAGGAGAATGAAACAATTGCTTCATTCGTAGCAAGGATCAAGGATCTGAAGAACAAATTGGCAGATATTGGTCATACAGTTGGTGATACAGATCTTGTAAACATTACAATGAATGGTGTCACTAATGATTACCAAATGTTCATCACTGGGATAAATGCCAGAGAGAAGATCTCAAAATTTGAAGAGCTGACAGGAATACCGATGCAGGAAGAAGAAAGAAGATCGACTCTGAAGCCCCAGAGTGCCGATCTTTTATTAATGGCGAAGAAAAACTTCTTCAAAGGGAAAGGAAGTCCACAATAACAAAACGGAGCAAACTCACACAAAAGACCGAATTAGACCCAAGGTATGCATCCGAATAGAAACTACTCTGAAACTGAATGTTTTTATTGCAGAAAACTGGGTCATATTTCCAGGGATTGTAGGAAGAAGAAATATCATGAAGAACAACAGAAGTAGAAAAGACATGCAGGTCATCTCGCAAATGACAATCATGTGCAAAATTACAGATTGTTCATGGCAGATTGTGATGAGAATGTTGATGCAAACATTTGGTATGTAGATTCAGGAGCATCAACACATATGACAAGGAACAAGCATTGGTTTGAAGATTTTAAAGAAATCAACGAAGGAGCATAGATTTACTTAGGTGATCATAGAAGTCATCAGATCAAAGGCTGTGGGAAATTTTATGTCATTCTACCTAATGGTAATATTGAACAAATTCATAATGTTATGTATGTGCCTGGTGTAACAAAGAACTTGATTTCTGTATCCATGATTACAGATCAAGATCTAAAAGTTGAATTCTTTAAATCTAACTATTATATTAAAGATCTGCTAGATGGCATGAAGACAATTGCTACAAGAATCCGAATAGGAGGACTGTACAAGTTGGATGTAAGACCTGCACCAGTTCGAGCATTGACATCAGCGAGCCTGACTATAGAGGAGCTATGGCATCAGAGATTTGGCCACATCAACTACAATGATTTGTTGTTACTACAAAAGAAGGAAATGGTAAGAGATCTTCCTATGCTAAAGCAAGTACATAATGACTGTGATTCTTGTACATTAGGAAAAATGCATAGAGAAGAATTCCGTGTTCAAGTAGAAAAGAAACAGAGGGATATACTTGAATTAGTGCACACAAACCTTTGTCGACCCATGCAGACAAAATCATTAGGAGGTGCACTGTATTTTCTACTGTTTATTGATGACTGTACAAAGTTTTCTTGGGTATATTTCTTAAGTAAGAAGAGTCATACATTTGAATACTTTAAGCAGTTTAAAAATATGATTGAAAGACAAACAGGGAAACAGATAAAAATTCTCTGTTCTGATCAAGGGGGAGAATACAAGAAGGATGTGCTTATCAGGTATTGTAAAGATCATGGAATTTTGCAGCAATTCGTAGTACCCCATACTCCACAACAGAATGGAGTAACAGAAAGAAAGAACAAAACACTAGTGGAATGTGCTAGAAGTATGTTGAAAGGTAAGAATCTTTCGAATGGTTTTTGAGCTGAAGTAGTGAATATTGCAGTTTATTTGAAAAATAAGAGTCCTACAAAGAGTCTTGAGTATAAAACTCCTTATGAAGTATTATATGGATTTAAGCCTGCAGTAAAACACTTAAGAATATTTGGATCTAAAGCATTTGCCCACATTCCAAAGGAAGATAGAAGAAAATTAGATTCAAAAGCCATCAAATGTACCTTTATAGGGTATTGTTCACAGTATAAAGCTTACAGATTATTTAATCCCTCTACTCACAAGATTTTTGTTAGTAGAGATGTCAAATTCCATGAGCAGGAACATGAAGAATCTGATGAACATAATGAGGAATGAGACATTCTGTACTTGGTGGAAGAAGAAGCAGAGAACAATTAGGGTCAGCAAGAGACAAAGGTAGAGGATGAACAACAACAACAACATCAACAACAACAACAACAACAACAGGAAGAAAAAGAAAATGATGATCAAATAAGGTTTGAAGCCACCCCACCACTCAGGAGACCAGGTAGGAAAGCTCAAATGCTTGCAAGATATAGCGAAAATGCTTTTATAACTAGTATGATGAATGTGGTTGAACCGTCTAGTTATAAAGAAGCAAATGAATGTAGTGAATGGAAAACAACCATGGAACAGGAAAATGATTCAATAATCAGAAATAACACTTGGGAATTGGTTGAACTTCCTAGAGGAAAACAAACCATAGGTTGTTAATGGTTATATAAACCGAAGATTAATGCGGATGGAACCATAGAAAAACTAAAAGCTAGGTTGGTTGCAAAGGGGTATTCACAAAAAGAAGGGCTAGACTATGAAGAAACCTTCACCCCTGTAGCTAAATTGAATACTATCAGAATGTTAATTGCTTTAGTTACTAAGAAACATTGGATGATGCACCAACTAGATGTAAGGTTGGCATTTTTGAATGAAGAACTAAAATAAGAGGTTTATCTAGAGTAATCGGAAGGGTTTGTCTAGAAAGGAAAAGAACATTTAGTTTGTAGATTGAAGAAAGCATTATGGACTAAAACAAGTTCCTAGGTCTTGGTATGAAAAGATTGATTCATTTTTTTTGCAAGCTGGCTATAATAGAAGTAAAAATGACCATAATCTTTACACCATGAAAGATGAACAAGGGCACGTAGTGTTGATTTTGTTGTATGTAGATGATTTGATCATTACAGGTGACGCTACATATCTAATCGATGAAATCAAGCAACAAATGTCACAGGTGTTTGAAATAAAACACCTCAGTGAACTCAGATACTGTTTAGGTCTTGAGATCTAGAGAGATTCAGGTCAAACATTTCTGTCCCAAGCAAAGTATGTCAAAGGCCTGTTAGAAAAGTTTAGGATTGATCAGTGTAAGCCTGTAGCGGTACCATTGTAGCAGAACATCAAATTGCAGTGTGAGGATGGCTCAAATGTGGCAGATGCAACACTTTATAGACAGCTGGTTGGGAGTCTAATCTACCTAACCACCACCAGACCTGATTTGGCTTATGCAGTCAGTGTGCTAAGTCAATTTATGTCTAAGCCACTTGAAAGCCATTAGAATGCAATGAAAAGTGTTTTGAGGTATCTACAAGGTACTGTAGATTATAGTATTATTTACATTGACTCTTATGATGTTAGATTGGCAGGATTTGCAGATTCAAATTGGGATGGAAATGTAGATGATCACAGATCTATAATAGTTTATGCATTCAACATTGGATCTGGGGTGATCACATGGAGCAGCAAGAAGCAGAACACAGTCTCCTTGTCCTGAAGCAGAGTATCAAGCCATGTGTGCAGCAACGTGTGAGGCAGTTTGGTTGCGGAGACTTCTCCAGGATGTTGGGGAAGAACAGATAGACACAAACAATAATCAAATGCAACAATCAGAGTTCAATAAAACTGGCCAATAATCCGGTGTTTCACAAAAACACTAAACATATTGATACACAATTCCACTTTGTCAGGGAGAAAGTGCAATCCAAAGAAATCCATTTGGAATATTGTAATACATGTGATACTGTTGCAGACATTTTCACTAAGCCTCTTGGAAAAGTTAAGTTTCAAATGTTTAGGGAGATGTTAGGCATATTTGTGAACCCATTCTCCATTAAGGGGGACTGTTGAAGATAATGGAGAATATCCTAGAATAGGCAGAGTTGGTTCACGTAACCTCATGATAAGAATTAGTTTCTATTTCTTAGGATGTTGTTCTAACTTCCCTAAAACCATGTTTTCTATTTAATGTGTAATGTGCATGAACAATGTAGAGCGTTCTGCAGAGTTAGACTCTCTTGGTTCAGACTCTCTTTCGTAGAGCTGACCAGTGGGTTTTATTTCATTTAATACAAACATTGCCATTTTTATCAACTCAATCCTAGGATCTAAAATAAAATAAGAAACATGAAACATGAAACAAGTGGGGTTTAGAAAAAGCACATAAAACCTTAACCCTAATAATGTTCCTTGATAATTTGAAAACCCCACGAAAAATTTCCTTAAGTTAACAATGGTAGATGAGGAGAGTGACTTACGTTGTATTACATTTTGTTATTGTAGGTAAACTTAGAAAGATGTAGTATGATTACTATGATTATGGGACAAATCTCACATAAACATGTAAACGTAAACCTAAACGTAAACGTAAACGTAAATGTAAACATTTAACATGTAATGTTTAACATTTAACATTTTTAATCCCTTTTTAGAAATCAATCTAATTATTATTATGTATAAACACAATATAAATATAAAATATAAAGAGTTTTATAAACACAAATAGGTATGGTAAATAAATAAAAATATAAATAAACTTGAAGTATGGTAAATAAATAAAACTTCTTTGTATACTTACTCCAAAAGTATGGTAAATAAATAAAAATATAAATAAATTAGAGGTATGGTAAATAAATAAAACCTCTTTTTATATTTCGTCCATAAACCTCTTTATATTTACGAAGACTCAAAAAAGAGGTTTTATTTAGGTGAAGCCTATGGGCCAAATACCATTTTAATACCATGGACCAAATACCATATTTATAAAAGAGGTATGGTAAATAAATAAAACATTTTTTGATAATTACTCTATACTTCACTTTATATAAAAAACTAAGGTTTTATTTAGGTGAAGCGTATGAGCCAAATACCATGGGCATTATTATTAATACCAAGCAAAAAAACATTATTAACCCTAATATTAATATTAATAAAAATAAAAATAGCACATGGTATTGAGAACCAATGGTATTGACCCGTGGTATTCACGCCGAATGTAACCTATTTAAACGGGGAATTAAACCAACATAGATCCATCTTTACTCTGGATCTACTAAGTGCGGACATGATCAAATATCCTAATATGTAAAACAACATAGGGTGAAAAAAGATTTGATCTCTCTCAGTGCTTGGTAGATCGAGAGTAAAGATGGATCTATGCTGGTAGTTATCGTCTAATGGATCTTTGTTTTGCACAATTCAATTTGGGTATTGAAAACTACAGTTAATTGTAGGAGTCATAAAAGTTAGTGAGCTTCTAAAGCTCAAAACTTTTGACTCTAGCATCCCAATTGAGAAAATTTATAGTAATCAAAAACCTCTTTGAAGGGGGGAAACCTTAGATTTCAATTCTTACAAGGCACTTATGATTTCTTAGAGTAGTTGGAGAAAAAAAAGGCCTTAGTCTTGGTGGGAGTAGGAGCTTGTCATCATAAAGAATGCACAAAACAACTTTGATTTTGAAGCAAATACCATGGGTGCATCTTTGTAGGATGGTGTTGAAGCCCCGAAAATTGGGTCTACAACAAGGGGGATACCCACCCGGTCCGGACCTTGAAAGCAACTCCTTTTCCATTTGGGATGGTGGGTCCGACTGGGGATAATGGGACCAGTTTCCCAATTTGTGTGTATGTTGATCAATATTTTTGTTTTCTAAAGATTTCTAAGTAAAATGCTTCTAATCTAAGTCTAATTTAAAAATGCAATTGTATTCTAATGAACAGAAATATTTAAGTCTAAAACTAACCTGGGATTCAATTTGTTTACTTACGCGATCTAAAATAATTTCGAACAACAATTGGTAATAAAGATCATTCAATCGCTACAAGAAAAGAATTCGATAAAAATGAATTGTTTCGTATAAAAAGTTAGCCGAAACAATTGTGAGAAGCATATCGCATAATAAGTCATTCATATATTGAGCATAAACAAAATAGTCGTCACCGTACAAAAATGCCAAATGATAACTCAAACATTCAAGCTTTCATATATAAATAACTGAGCATAAAATATTACTTGGACACATAAGCAGAAATCATTAAGAGATAAAAGTACCATTGATAGCAAGTCCTACTCATGAGCTTATGCAATATAGATTTATTTCTTCCCAATTCAACATCTACTAAGAGTACAAAAGTGCATTTCAGTAGCAGACATTAAACACAAGTATCAATAAATCTTGTTCCATTCATTCATCAAAACCTCCTCTGAGGGTGCAAAAGTGCATGTTCTGAGGAAATGTTTTTGACAAATTTCAGGACCCTTCTCTAAATGCATGAGAGGAGTTAAAATACTACTTCCTAAATAGTAAAAATAGTTTATTAGAAAAACATAGGAGGAGGTTTAAATGACCGTCCTCATCTAAGGCAAAAATAAATCAAAACTAAAACTAAAACTGAATCTGGAATTAACTATCTATGTATCTGTTCTCTGTGGTCGCAAGCATTCAGCATCGGCTTGAGGAGTGTCGGTTGGCCAACCTCCGATTTTAGTTGCCCTGCGAAAACAGAATCGGCAAGTGCTGGCGCTATCTTCTCGACAGAGTTCGTAAGGCATTTGAGAGTCATGCATTGACTGTGCGGTTTAACCATGTATTGCCAGTAAGTTTCCCAATTTAACTTGGTTAACTTCTTAATGGACTCTGCCCTTTCCTCAGCTTTCCGTCTCCAGCTTGTTTACAGTTGTTGTGCCTTTGGGAGAAATCCTGGTGCGGTCTCTGAAATGAGATTTGCTCTATGTAGGTTTTCATTGACACAGTCAATGACGTTGTTTGTCGCTGTAGCTACTTCTTTTGTTGCCATGCGTCGGGCGCTGAATGGAATCACTAGGTTTTAGCCAAATTCGCTTACCGCATAAGGGTGCACCTGACAAATACCGTCGATTTTGGGGCGTGGGTCCCACCTTTAGCCTTTAGCGCTTTTCCTCATGGTTTTCTGGCTTACATGCGACCGAACGCTCGGGGGCTTTCCATTTCGAGGTGTTTTGCCTAGCTAAGCGCTAATCGCGAATCAAAAACTACTTCCTTTTTCTGATCTGGGCTTCCCAGGTGCTATTGTTGCCTCTTGCACAGTCTTGATGGGCCTTAGTCAACGCGCTTTGCCTTTTTTTCAATGGTTCTTCCCTTACCAACCAGTTCTTGGTGCACTCTGCCAAATCTTCGTTTTCCTTGGCAAACTTTTCTACGAACTGCTTGTTGTAGACTGCCCGCGGTTCTGGTAGATGATACATAAGCCTTAAATCTTGTGCAGTGAATGACCCAATGAGGTCTTGGCCTCGAGTCTTGAATTGTCTATCTGTTATATTAACAGTGTCCAATACCCACTTGACCATGTCTGTGTATGGAAGAATCTTCGGTCTTGTAACTATTCGATGCAAGAACGAACATGCAAGTTCAGTGATTGATGCCTTAGATGACCCGCGTGAGTCTGCTGATGCTTTAACCTCCATAAATCTCGGCTTTTCTTCTTCGAGCAGACTATACATGCCTTCCCAAGTAGTTATGCCGACATCTTTGTTACAGGTGGTGTCTGTGTATAAAGGCGTCATCGCTTTGTCCTCTGTAACTGGAGCTTTTCCCTTCTTTCCCATTACATTCTGCTTGCTTCGTATATTACTCCACTTGCCGCTCCTGCAAATTTACAAGTAAGGAAAGAGATAAAGTGACGGGAAAGCTCTTTAAGTCTGAAATCATATCAAATATACCACCCTACGTGAAATAACCTTTCGATCAGATTTAAATCTTATCTCATAAATGACCATCAACTAACCATTAAATTATCATTAATGCCCATAACTCGGTATCAGATTACGAGAAAAACTTTATTGAACGATAAGCCCTGCAGATCTGTAATAAAGCGATTTTGCGATTTTCTTCGCAATATTGTAGATCGCAATATCGCTAATTCATCTTGTCAACAATCATTTATCACCTTATGCATCTAAGAGATGCGATTTGCGAGATGTCTTATCGCATATCGTCGGATCAAGATATTTTACCTTATGTGATACTTGCAGCGTATGAAAGCTGCGATTTGCGATGGGTCTTTAAGGCGCGCGATCTCGCATCACGTTTTCTCAATTTTGGAAGTTTGTTTATATGATGTCCTCCATTATCCTTTGCGATGCGATGTTTTATTGTTAAGAGAACGATTTTATTCGGAACTTATTATAAAACTTAAAAAAAATTTCTGTTTAGCGGGTGTTTTCCTAAGTTTACGATAACATGTTTTATTCAAAGGGAAACATAAGTGCTATTTTTTATTTTTTAGGAGGGTCCCCATTCATTTAGCTTTATTACTAAAACTAAATAAAAGGGGGTTGTTGCTGGCCACAACAATTGGCGATTCACTAGGAAGAATCAGTTATCTCTGATTATCTTTTGAATTTTCTAAACTTCCAAAACAGAAATGCTTTCTAGAAAATCAAACTTTATTATAGAAATATAAAGTGTATCATGCTTTCAACTGTCAATGGTAGTTTGTTTCTCTTGTGTTAACTCTGATTATTTACTTCCCAAAGCTAGTCATTGTATTTACATCAGCCACTACTTAGTTTATAAAGATAAAAACAAATACTTCTCTGTAGATCAGTTTTAAGTATGCTCACTTATCGTAGGTAGAGCCTCTGCTGCCAGTAGGTGTTCATAGCCTCGATAGGGTTACATGTTACCAAGCAATGATCCTGTATCCTACTTGGAGAAATATAAAATTTTCAAAGATAAATCCACACCCACACTTGTTGTTTTTTGTTTTCTTTTAATTCTTAAAGAACAATGTCTTGGTTTGGTTGCCAAATTATGACAGTGCCATTCACTTGATTTATAACTTTGCTGAACAAGCTGGCTCATGATGAGACCCCTTGTCTTTTGATTGCAACAATCTTGAGCCATTACCCTGTTGTGGTATGCAGTTTTGGCAATGTCAGCAAGTCATAATATCTATGATCATGATAAGTCGGCTCATGATGAGACCTCTTATTCTTGAAGCTTAGAGTGTATCATTGGATTATTCTTTGAAACTCGTAATTCCCTAGGTGGGGAGGAAGTCATTGGTTCCTTAAGAATAGCTTTGGACAACAATTATAGAGTTTTTGGAAACAACTTTTCTACAGAGAACCTTTGTTTTGTTATTGATGCTTTTCATTGACTAATATAAAACAAATTCTCGCTAAAGGTTGTTTTTCATCAAAATTCGTAAGGCTGAAACTAGTAACATTTTTAGGCTTATAGCATTTGACTGTATTTTTCAATAATAATGATCAATTTTCCAAATCAGTTCTATTTATACAAACGAAAAACAAAATCTAAAAGAAACACTAATCTTTTTTGTGAATTTCCAAAGTTAACCATTTACAACCTGTTTTATTATCAAAGTAAAACTATAAATAATAATTTACAAAAATAGAAGAGTTTATCTTCTATGGAAAGTATTTTTTAAGGATCTTCTCATTAACAGGCAAAGATTCTTTTTTCCCTGTTAAACCTTGCAACATGAAAGTGGATGGACCTATGATTTCAACAATTTGGAATGGGCCAAGCCACATTCGTTGGAATTTAGAATGTTTGCCTTTTTCCTCATGAGCTTTATCCCATTTCAAAAATAATTCTCCAATTTGAAAATCCTTGCTAGATACCATGCTTGAATCGAAGGAAGCCTTTACTAATGCTTGATGATGAGCGTGTGTGATTTTAGCCTGTTCTCGTTGCTCTTCTAGCTTAAGGATCTGCAATTGTCTTAGTCGTAAAGATGAAGTTGGTGTTTCGTCGATAAATTGAACTAAGGCCAAAGAAGGAATTGCTAGATGAGTTGGGAGAACTACTTCTTTCCCATAAACTAAATTAAAGGGAGAAGTGCCCATGGAAGCCTTTTGGTTAATTCGGTCTGCCCATAAAGCATACATCAAATATTTGTGCCAATTTTTATGATTCTGATCAATGGTTCGCTTAATGATTCTGATTAAGTTTTTATTTGTTGATTCGGCCAACCCGTTCCCTTGTGGGTAATAATTGGCAGAATATTTAAGCTTAAAACCTCTTTTAAGTGCAAATTCAGTCATAGCATTGCCAAAAAAATGTGATGCATTATCAAACATTAAAGCGGAGGGTAAACCAAACCTGGTGATTATGAACTGATCTATGAAATCAATAATATGTTTAGCATTGGTTGTCTTGAGCGGAACTGCTTCTACCCATTTAGTACAATAATTTGTAGCTATAAGGATGTACCTATGCTATTTAGAAGAGTGAGGAACGATATCACCTATTATATCCAATCCCCATTGATCAAAAGGTTGATTGATATTGACTGGTTGCAAAGGTAATGATGGTTTCTTTTGTCTTCTGGCAGCGGTTTGACAAACATGACATTTCCTTACATAGCTATGCGCATATTTAAATAGTGTACGCCAATAGTATCCTACGCGCAAGATTTTATGTGTTGTAGCATCTCCCGCATAATGCCCACCTACTGGTCCATCATGGAGTTCCTGCAACACCTTTTCAGCTTCAGATTTCTCAAGACATTGAAGGAGAACATAATCATAATTCATCCTAAAAAGTACATCATTTACGAGTTGATACTGCTTAGCCTTCAATCTTAAAGCTCTTTTCTTTGTATAATCCAGATTTGAAGGAGCATATCTGTTCTTTATATAAAATATGATATCATCATATCTCGATTCAATATCATTTAGGCTTACCTCATACATTTGTACCTCTTGATTTGAAGATGATATTTCAGAAATAAGCGATGCTCCAACCAACATCTTGCAAAAGCCTTGACCTTTTACAATATTTTCTAGCCTGATCTCAGCGTCGTATTCTTGTAAGGCAGTGACCCAATTTGCTCTCTTTTCACCCACATCTTTATGTACTAAAATATATCTTACTGCTGGAAATGGTACTATGATCTTTGTATGGGTTTTAAGAAGAAAGGGTCTAAAATATTTGATCGCTTTGAAAACAACATAAGCTTGTTTCTCAACGTCAGAATAATTTAATTCAGCCCCTTGCAGATTTGAACTAAAGAAGGCAATTGGGACTTCTGCCTTATCTTGATTGGCTTGAGTGAGCATCGCAACGTATGACTTATTCGAGGCAAATGTGTACAAAATAAAAGGATCAGAAAAATTTGGAGTCGCTAAGGATGGGGCATTAATAATTGCTTGCTTAATCAGATTGAATGCTTCATATTCTTCTTGGCCCCATTTGAAAAGTGAATTCTTTTTTATCATTGCTTGTAATGGTGACACAATTCTTGAGAAGTGGAACAAATCCTTTGACAAAATTAATCTGGCCAAGGAAGGATTTCGTGGCTTTCTTATTATGTGGCAAGGATATTTCAGAAATTTCCTTAATTCTATCGGGATCAATATGGATTCCAGATTTTGACACTATAAATCCAAGAAGTTTTCCTTCACTTAATGCAAAAATGGATTTTTTTGGGTTAAGTGAAATCCCATACCTTTGGCAATGTTGGAAGATTTGCTTTAAGTCTCTAAGGTGATTACCACGTTTTTTAGAATATACTGTTATGTCATCCAAGTAAATCACCACTGAATTGTTTATTAATCCCTTAAATGTTGTTGAAACCTAATCTTCATGATTGGGGGAATTTTGTGTAAATAAATAAATTAGGAATGTG
Source organism: Pinus taeda (assembly GCA_000404065.3). Classification (NCBI taxonomy): domain Eukaryota; kingdom Viridiplantae; phylum Streptophyta; class Pinopsida; order Pinales; family Pinaceae; genus Pinus; species Pinus taeda. The sequence continues at coordinate 1,716 of APFE031598987.1, read as the reverse complement.
AACAGTCATCGAGAGATGAACTGAACAATCACTCCTATTGTATATAACAATGACCTACCTATGGAATAATATACGAATCAGTTGTTTGTTTTGTGGAGTTACTGCCTGGCCTGACATGGTATCAGAGCCAGCTCCCTGTTTACCCTTTATGTCTTTGTAACTCCTGATCTGCTCCATTGCTCTCTCTATATTTATGTCTGCCACACCTACGTTCTGTCTGCCGCACTTGCACTGCCCTGACATATTCTATTTATGATTTCTGCGCCTTGTTCATTTGAATACGCTCAGACTCCATAAACGTTTCATATTCTCTGACTTCTGACTCCTGACATGGTATGACACCATTCCATTGAACGCTGGAGTGAACGCTAGTTTTGTTGACGCTTGAAGCGCTCTTGGCATATATCAGAGCTATATTGAACGGTCCATTGAATTGGTAACGCTGTTTGATAATGCTGTCCCTTTGAATGCCATTGAACTGTGTTGTATTTGAAACGATGTGGCTTGCACTGCGTTGAATATTGAATGGTTTTTAACGCTGTTGAGTTTATTTGAAACGATGAATGGTATTTAAAACAATGTCCAATTGAACTGTGGCATTTGAATATTGAATGGTTTCAACGCTGTCCAGTTTTCCATGTTTAACTGCGTGCGTTCAAGCCTTTTCTAACACAGCGTACAAGTTGCGGATTGAAACGTTTAGCATATGTAATTTTCTAGTGGTTTTCTCATTTGATCATTTTGGGTGTAAAGTAATTCGTGATTGACATAAATCAGTTATATCATTGTTCCTTCATTTGGGTATTGCCAGTTTGATTGTATTCAGAGACCATGCGAAGATCATGTGGGTGTGATAGTGTGATTATACAGAGAGAAGTTTAATGCTTTTGACAGTAGGTTGATGATATCCAAACTTAAATAGTATATGAAAGTGTAAAAGCATTGAAGTTCAGTGAGGACTCTGGATTCATAAATACTCAAATTACTGTTTGGTATTGAAACGTTTGGTATTGAACCGCTGTCCAAGTTCTGGTTGTGAACCGCTTGTATATATGGTACACATCGTAAGTGTGCCAGAGTTCAGCTTATCAAGAACGGAAAGAAGATTGCTGCCTTTGTTCCCAACGATGGTTGTTTGAACTACATCGCAGAAAATAATGAGGTCTTGATTGCTGGATTTGGGTGAAAGGGGCCTGTTATTGAATGCATTGAGTGATATACACCACTTTTATATATTGAACTGCGGTTTTATTGAATGGTTTTCATTTGAATCCATTGTTGACTTTATATGTGTGTGGAGCTCTTGTTTAAAAGAAAAAAAAAGGAGGTGATATGGAAATATTATATGAGGATATTTTTATAAACTTTGGAGGAATTTGAAGAAAACATAGTGCATAAAGTATTTGAAATCTTTTTGCCCTTTTGAGTACAATTTCACTGTATATCAGCAGAAGTATTTTTTCTATCAATAGAAGTTTTTTTTTACAGAATGCATTCAATCATCTCTATGGTAGGAATAGTTCTCACTGGCAAAGAGAACTATCTTGATTGGTCCCGGATGATACAACACACCCTCATCTTCAATGAGTTGTGGGAAGGAGTGTGTGTCGAAGAAGGAGATAGTGACCCAGTACAGCCTACCTCAGACAAAGAGCTCGCCATTTGGGAAAACAAGAACAACAAAGCTTATGCATTAATCACAACATCTGTAAATAA
>APFE031598975.1:0-10266 GCA_000404065.3 Pinus taeda | reverse complement strand
TACAGGGGTACGCACCCTAGCTTTAGTATACAGAGCGTATTACTACGCAGGTCTAATGTATATGGAGTGCGTACACGCAGGAAAAGTAGAGAGAATCTGCGTACCCAGAGATAAACATGTTTTTAAGTGACTTTCTCTCTCTTTGAGGTTTTGACATGAAGAGCAGAGGTATGGGGCTTGACAAAGAGGACAATGTGGCTATTGATGAGGCCACATACTGCGGATAGTCAGAGTGACAAAATTCAGTGTAACACTCCCCCTTGCACAGATATGGGAGTCTACATGCTCACAACACTCATGGTGGATGCCATGCTTCTGACGATGGTCATCAAAGGGATAGTTGTGTGTGGACTTGGGCTCGAGGGCCTGTGAGTCGAAGTTCTAACATATAACAATACTTTTGGATGATCAGGAAAGAGTGGAGAATTCGTAGCTGCAACCGGCTCTGAAAGATATTCTACTCCAATACTATCTTCCAAATGGAAGAGTACTCAAGAAAGAACTGGTGTGTTCCTCTCTAACTTTGTAGTAGTACTAGGTCTATCTTGTAAACTAATGCCCCCAAGTGGAGGATCAATCCCTCATGCTCCTGCTACCACTAGTTGAAAACCACTGGCAGAATTTTTCCTACGCCTTTTAGGAGAAGGCTCTGGATTCGTAGGTGAAAGCCCATGAAGTTGACAGGAACGTCGAGGTGGTCGGTCTACCATTTTGAATTATTTTTGTAAGATCTACTTAAAGACTCAATAAAACTGAAAGCTAGACTGGCTAGAAGCACAAAAAACACACTAAAAATGTCCCTAAAGAGATTAGTAATCAAACAACTTCCAAGTATTTCCACTTTGGGTGATTATGACCAGATAACAAAATAAAAGAAAGTTAATATTATGGGCATTCCAAAAATAGACTGAGGTAATTATGCCCTAGGTCTACCAGCAAATGTATCAGAGGCAGTTATGTTGACCTCCAGGAAATAGCCTTTACTGGTGCAAGCCCCCAAGCTTCGCAAGGGTGCACTCTAGAAGTACTGTTGAATGTGATGGAATGTCAACCTTAGGTGCCATGGGATTTCCCTCCACAGCCACCTGTGTATATCCCTAGGATAGGAAACTAAAGACACGAACTCGTATCAAAAGCCTGCTAGAACAGTTGTGAGGTAGGATCTGACAAGTAAGAGATGGCGTATCTCTTGTCCTTATCTTCATGAACCCTTGTGCTTAACTCCCAGTCACTGAGCTTTCCTGGTCTCCTTAACGCTAATGAATTTCACTCCTTAATTAGACTTCTATGTTTTATAATTTAGATTGGCCTTGGAGAGTTTAATCTCCTCTCATCTAATCTGAGGCCCTAAAACTTGTTGGTGTATTCTGATGACAATACAAAAAGTTCTAGTTTATTTTATTAAGCACTTGATTTTAAGTGGCTATTCTTTTAAGTCAAAGGGACAATATGGAAATGAAACCGATGCTATATGTATGATGCAAAAGAAATTAATGAAAAACTAACTTATATGAAATGCATTTGTCTGTTCTTCGATAAAAATAAATTTCTACTTGGGTTCCAAAAGACTGTTATAAAGAAAAATAAATCTTTTTTCCTTTTCTTTTCTTATAGAAAACTTCACACTCACAAAAACTAAAAGGACTATTGGTGTTTTAATAATGCAAAACTATCCTAATGCAAGGTGTACATGATAATGTGAAATTCTAGATTACTCTAGAAAGAAATGAAAGCAATTGTTTAAAACTTTTGATCAGCCGACTTAAGTGTTTGAAAAGAATGCAAGTTTTAGATACAAATTTTCCTCCAAATAAGCAAGGCAAATCTCAAAAAATCACAATTCATTTTCAAAAAACCAAAGAAACCAAAATCAAACTCGGCACAAGAAAGAAAAAGCAATGTTTTTTAAGAACTTTTCTTTTTCAAGAAAGAATGAAAACAACTTTTCAAAATCACTCCAAATGCCACCAAGGACTCAAAGACTGAAATCAAAGCACAAGGAAACATTGTAAGTTACCAATTCAACACAATTGAAAACTTGAACAAAAAGGGGTTTCAACTTGCATTAATCAATCCAAAAGTAGCAAATGAGCTTTGAGAAATTGACCAAGAAGTCAGGAAAGAAATGATTTCAAATTCATCAACAAGAAATTTTCAAAAAGCAAGAAAAGGTGTATGGCCATGAAATGACAGAAAGCAAAGCAAGTAGACCAATAATGAAATTTGACACAAAGATTGAAAAAAATCTTCTGTTCCAGAAGACCAGAAAATCAACAACCTATATAAGAAGTCTTGTGTGTTCAAACACAAATCATAAAATTCACTCAAAAGAAAACCTAGGCCAAAACTTTTCAAAGTGGAAGAGAATTTAAAACAATAATCTCACTAAATAATTAAATTCTAAAGACAAAAACTAGCCACTTAGAAACTAAATAGACTAGAAAAAAAATCTTTTTTGGCAGAAAGATTTGAAAAAAGCATGCAGCAAATGGTATACACGATTGTGTTCTAGCACAGGTCTGTATACACATGCTTATGACAAAAGAAACTCACATATATGTGGTTTCACTTCAGAGAAACAAGCGTGTGTATGCTTCTGTAAAAAGACAAAGATGTGTATACTAACTTTTGCAAGAAGGATAAAAAACAAGGCCTGATGAAAAATATCAAACTTGAAGTCTAAGTTCCTACATGAGCAAGCAATATTGTCATAGCAAGCAAACCAAGAACTGAGCCCTGATTGACACTGAACAACCCAAACTAGGAATAACAGGATTGTTATCCCCAATTTAGTCACCAATTCTATTACTGGAACAAGTACCTTAGTGCTTTGGGTCAGAACCCTAACAGAGTAAGATTAAGCAACAACAAGAAACATGCAAACAAGTTTAGGCAACATGCTTAAATAAATAAACTACATAAGGATGAACATACCTGGATGTCCTTTGTTTGGGTAGTCCCAGCAGGGTTTAGATCCTCTACAAATCCTGATGATCTTTGAATCTGCTAATCAACCAATCCAAACATACATAGTAGCATATAGATAAAGCATTTTAATGAAATCGACTTTATATCATAGAACCAAATGGTTAGTTCTACATCAAAATAATCATTCATACATGAATTACAACAACATATGATGCATAAACAAGGTCAATCTCAGGAACAAGACAAAATTTCTTTTTATTGTAGAAAACTATAATAAACATGGAAAGAGTTCACCTAAGTCTTCCTCTTCTGGCTCCAAGCAAAACTGTCCTCTAGTTCCATCTAGTCGCAGTCTTGAACAACCTTCTTCCATAACTAATACCATGATATCTCCAACAAGTGGGAGAATACCAACACTCAAGGAAAGAAGGGTTTCCTGAACTTGGGGAAGTGCTTGAAGCACAGGAATACTTCAGACTTGATCAGGGGATAATCTTAGTATGGTAATTCTATATCTTCTCTCCTCCTTAAGGCCTTCCCATTGAAGTCTATTTATACTTCTCCCAATTAGTTTTTTAGTTGGGAAACAGTTGGGCCATGGGCTCTAGGAGGTAATCAATAGGAAAAACCCATGAAATCCACCTATAGTTAAGGGAATTTAACTTTTTTAAGTGTTTCAACACATATATGTGGGTTGGTTATGGAATAACCCACGTGTGCACACTTTTATCATAGGGAAAAGTAGCGTACAAGAAATAAAACACATTTTTTAAAATATTTGGACCAAGTCTAGAAGGAGGGGTTGCCCTAGGCCATGAACCAAGCATCACAAATACAAAGGGTGATATTTGGAGCTATAACACCCTTGGAACTTGATTGTGATTCTCCACTCTGCTTCCTTACTCTCTCCTCAAAATGATAGACTTCAAGCTTCAAGCGTGCTATGGTGTTATCCAAGCCTCCTAAACCCTTAAAGAAGGTTCCAGCAGGATAACTATAGTCCATAAAGGCTTCAAGAATATGCACAACATCTACTACCAAGTGTATGTTTTGTCGATCTTAATATTTGAGAAGAGGGACCAATGTTGGCATTAAACCCACAGCCCTTAAAGTGATGTAGTGAAGAGAAGAAGAAATTGTAACCGGTACTAGAGAAATTTACTAATTTGGAAGAGAGAGAGAACTTTGGGTAGTAAAAACTTGAAAGTAATGGAAAAAACCATACCTACTTGATCAATAATAGGTGTTAAAAAGAGAAATGAATCAAAGGAAGAGAAAAAAGGACCTACATTGTAGAGACATTTTATGAGGAGCTTGAAGTATAATATCAATTTTGGCTTGTTGGGGCCTGACCTAGGTTCAGAGTTAATTAGAGAAACAAATCCATGTACTACTGGCCCTTTCGGCAATAGTCTGCAAAGCGTGGACTAAGCCCTCAGTTGAAGTAGTATGGGAGGGTGCTAGAACCAAGTTTCTGCACCCTTGAGATGTCTCATAGGTTCAACTAGTCCCTTGTTTGTTCTTACGTGTAGGTGGCTTTGTGCACCTTCCATTCCTTGCAACCTGATATCCTACCTTTGTGCAGCCCTAACCAGGGGTTGTGCCACACTCTGCACTATTACCCAAGATCTTATTTGTTTTCCAGTATTAGTTAAACACCTTCACTTACTTAAATGTCTTAACTTATACTTAACAATACAAAACATTCATATAGGTTCACGCAGTAAATAAATAGTATACATGCAAATTATATCCAATCATGCATTAAACTAGGAAAAGATACACAAAATTATAGTAAAAATTCCCTTTATTGATTCTCCAATGGTTATAGACTCGACTTGCCCTGTGCACTCAGTTGCAGGGGTCCGCGCACTTAGGTGCGGACTACTAGGCCTCTGTGCACTCAGCTGTAGAGCCTTCTCCTACTCTACAACACACAAACACACTTTTACACCTTGACTCAATCACTTAGCCTTCTCATTCCTCCATTCATTTCTTATTTCTATGCTTAAAGCCTTGCTCTATCTATACAATCTCATGGTCCGTGGACCATGGGTAGGCCTATTCAGTTGACATTACATTACAAAAACTAGGGTGGACAACCATGCGAGTCTATTATACTTTCGCACCACATGCCCACAATTTGTGGACCTTTTACAACAAGATTCAGTCAAAACTTGGGATTTAAGCAGCAAAATATGCCTTGGGGGGATTCCATGCCGAACAAGCCCCCAATACAAACATCGTGACTCGCCCTTGAGTCACTCTATCAGCATAGAGATATTTGTACGAAGTCCCTCCAACTGTTCTCAATTTGTGGCAAGGTCAACAACACACTAAGTTGCTACTTGTTGGATCTGCTGCATACATTGTTCTGAGACCTCTATGTCAGAAGTGCTTCTCTTCATTAATGCATGCATCTCCTACATTTTTGCGAGCTTGCCTTCAATTTCACTATGATGGTGAAGGCCTCATCGATCCAATGTTGAACTCATGCCTTCAGGACTGCTTCCTTGTGTCGTGCCACGTCCACCTGTTCTTTCAACATTTTAGCCTGTTGCATCCATGCAAGCCTCTCAATGAGGGTCATCGTTTGCGTAGTTCCTTTGACGCTATCATACTACTATTGGAGTTCTTGCACCTTTACCTCTAAGCATTGGATGTTCGAGTCCTCCTGCAGATTTTTGAGGACCCCAAAGGATTCTTCCAACATGCTAGTGCAATCTCACATTGCACTACCACTTTCCTCCAGTTCCCATGTGATAGTGCTAGCGCATTGGTCCCTGACTTCTAGGGGGACGGATGGCTGCGTCTTTAGCTGCAGCTCGACAATGTGAAGGTTAAACTCTAGCTGAACCTTTGTCATTTCTTCCATCACCTCATGTACCCTTGCTGTTAACCTATGGATCTACGCTTTTGCTAGCATGTCTACTGTGATGGCTAGCCTTGGGACACTTTGGCAGGCATTGTTTATTACCTATACTAGCTGTTGATTCTGCAACACCACTTCGTTGTGTTGTAAGATCAATTATTCCATAGAGATGTTCTTATCACTGAGGACTTGTAGTGCATGGTTCTCCCTAGCTCGTAGCTCAACCATTATCCCATCTTCTAAAACATATATGGTGTCTCGCAGGAGTGTAGCTATGTTAATACTGAGACCCTTTAGTGCACTAACCCTACGCCTGTTGGCCTTATTTTTTATCACTAGTGCCCCTTCTGGCAGCACTATGGTATTCGTCATCAAGTGCAGAACATTTGTTCTGATGTCATCGTTCTGACTGTGAGGTTGGTTGAAAGGGTACTAGCCTGAGGAGGGCATAACTACAATTCTTGCAACTGTGATCTAAGGGCCCCCAACAAAATCTAGCTATTTTGAATTAAATTTTGGTGGGCCTCAGACGTGACATCACACAATGTCTTGCCGATGTCATGCAGACCACCGTGGGTTAGGTTGATTGGGTCAATCAATAACTTTGATGCCTTGACCCTTTTAGATGACCCTACCCACTCAGCTTAGTGCTAGCACTTTAACCTTGCTTGCTCATGCAAAGGCAATGGTTGGCCCTGGAAAACCTTTGTGACTAACTCTTGCACTACTACTATTGTCATAGCGGCTTGTTCCTACTCAAGTATTGTCTGTGCAGCATCCTTCGCTGCCCGTACTTTTGTTGCCGTTTCTTCCTTTCTTCACTTTTTTCCCAACTATGCGACATAGTTCGTGGGTCTATTCCTTCCTCTTCTTCCTCTGCTTCTTGCCCATGCGAAGGTGATGGTTGGCCTTGGTGCACCTTCGCGGCTACCTCCTGCATTGCTACTGTTGTTACAGTGGCCTGTTCCTACTCAAGTGTTGTTTATGTAGCATCCTATGCTGCCCATACTTCTGTTGCCACTACTTCCTTCCTTCGCTTTTTGCCCAACTGTGCAATGCACGGCTTGGCCTCATCTTTCTTTCTTTGTACCACTGACTTCTCCATATTTGCAATGTCCGGGGCAAGCCACTCCGGTGTCCATGACTCTAGTACATTAAAAATTGACTTCGTCAGTGGCTATGAAGGGTATATTTATCCACTATTTGGTCAGGTTTTAATTCCATAAAACTTTGCAAGTTTTTGTAGACAATGTACGAAAACCATAGCTTGCAATTGATCCCCATTCTAAGGTTCATCTCCATAAACACCCAGAATATTTTTCTATTACGGACCCTCTTGGCATCCTTTGTGGCCTAGAGTGAAGCATACTTCATGGCCTCTGGTAGGTCCCTCTCAATTATGGGGAATTAACTATCCTCTGATAATTCCCCCTGCCACAAGCACTATGAATAACAAAAGTGATGAATACTGGAATGTTTTGCTCTATTCTTGAGCTTTGTGGAAATTATCTAAAAACTCCTTGCTGAGGAACTTAGACCAGTTGAATTGGACGCCCTTTGTGCACTACTTAGCTAGTGTGACCATCGGCATGGGCACTTCGTCTACACGACACTTGCACATAACCTTACCAACTAGTATTTGGGTTTCCACTTTCATTACTTTTTTACTGACGCTAGATATGACATAGCCCCTTTTCTTCTTCACCAACTTGTATTTCTTCTTCATGCCTCTACGATGGCTAAGTCACTGTTCTTCCCCTCCAAGATGTCTCCAGGGTCCTCTCCTTTACATGGAAGCCAGGAGATGCAGTGAATCGAGTCTGTTGTGATGAGAATCGACCACAAACACCCATCATGCATGTTATGGACCAGCTCCAGAAAAGATAGAAAAGATAGATCAACGCCTTAGAATTCAACCTCTTTGGGGCAACCTCCTTTACATTACATAAATGAACAATTCTTGGATGATACAAATGAAAAGACCTCCTTTCTATATATAGGATTCTAAGGGGTCATTATATAATCAGAGGCTACATAACCATAATAATGTAAGGGCATAATAATAACAATAGTGGGCTTCTATGGGGCACAATAGTAACACTATGGGCACTACATGGGTACATCAATATAATAAGGGGGTTGTACTAATAATAACAAAGGATTACACTAGTAGTATAGGCGCCTAACATGCCCCTCTCCTTCAAAAAGTGTTGTCCTCAACACTTATGTACTTCTTGATGCTTCTGTATAAACTTCTTGTCCTGCAATGTGGAATCTTCAACACGTAAGTTCTTCCACTTGATGAGATACTCTGAAATTGATTGATTTCGTAGCTGTTGGGTTCTTGTTTCTATGACTGCTCCAAGTTCCAATATGATTTCTCCTTCCTCTTCAGTTTCTGGCAATATTGTTTGAATTGGGATCTTTTGCAACTTTTGAATAAGTGGCCATAATTCTTCGTCCTTCTTCGATTCATCCCTTGCTTCGTTTATCCAATCTAGTTGGATAATAGAAATAGCATAAGACAATGCTTCCACATCCTCATCCTTTCTTGAGAGTTCATCTGCAACAAAATTTTGCTTCCATTTTTTGTAGATGATTTCAAAGTCATAACCCAACATCTTTGTGACCCACTTTTGTTGCTCTTCAGAGGATAATCTTCTCTAAAAAGTATTTAAGCTTTATCATGAAAAATCTTTTTACCTTGAAGTGTCTTCCCATAGGTAGGGTTGCCATTTCTTAAGTGATGGAGTATTGCCAGCCATTTGCTTCTCATAATAAGCTTGCTTGAGACTTGTAGCAGTAAAAATAACAGTCACTACATCAAAATTTTTCACTTATGTGTTGATCACCTATGTTTCATTCGATTTTGCACCAAAGTGGCATTTATCCTTATAAAAAGTTGGAGAACTTGTTGTTGATGCACGATGTGATCTTTCATCACTTGAACCTTTTTCTTCTTGATATGTCATTCTATCTTTAGAGTTTGAGGAGTGATAATTTCTTCCAATCCTTTACAAGATATGGTCGGATTCATTTCTTGATGGCCCATGTGATCTTTCACTTCTTGAACATTTTTCTTCTTGATATGTCCTTCTATCTCGATAGTTTGAGGAGTGGTAATTCCCGCCAATGCTTTACAAGATATGGTCTGATTCATTTATTCTATCTCTAGGGTTGGATCTTGGCGTATATCCTCTTCTTTTGATGTTTCTTGATCCTTTTCTTCCTCCTCTTCATACTCTATGTAAAATAATTTCTTCTCAGCACACTTATGACCTTTAGTGCATTTCTATCACAATTGTAATAAAGCCCTTTTTCTCTTTTTTCTTCCAATTGTTGTGGTGTAACCCTTGTAGGTTGTGGAAGGCTAGGAGAAACAACACTTCCATCTTCATAGATGTGAGGGGTAGAATTCATTGTTGCCATATTTTTACTTTCCAATATGTCACAAAGCCCTCTTACTCTTTCCAATTGTTGTGTTGTTGCTCTAAAGAAGGTGTTTCTCTTTGTATCCTCATAATGTGCTATCATTTCCTCTATGAGAATTGACCACATAACAAGTCGTTTACAAGAACAAAGCCCTTTATACCATAAAAATTGATCCGGTTCTAAATATGAAGATGTAATACATACCTTTTTTAATAGTGGTACACCATGTAGATCAAAATATTTCTCCATCTGAAGTATCCAATTTACTGGATCCTTCCCATCAAACTTCCTCATGTTGTTTTTTATTGAGTTTAGGAGCTCGATCTTGAAACGATTGCACTCTGTACTCTCAAATCTTTAAGTTCTAAAGTTGTGATGTGCAGTAGCCCTCTGTGTCTTCTTTCCAATGCCACCAGTCTAACACCAATTGGATTCTCCAATGAAGAGTTATGCCAAATCTCCCACAGTGACCTGATTATAGACGTTTCCAAAAGAGCAAACTTGTATAAAGTGCCACGTGTCACTATTTCGACCTTTGGCTCTGAAAAATATATAAAAGAAACTACAATCAGTCCTCGTTCTATACATTTTTGTGAAATTTCAATCTGATGCTCAGAGAGAAAGTTATGATGATTTTCCCCAGGGAACCTGTTTGGAATGTAATTCAGGAGTCTGCAAAAAGACCAACTTCCTCAGATCATATCTCTGCAAATATAGTGCAAAACGCTTTGAAATTCGGACCCAAGGTTCAGTGCGATGTCTTCTCAATTGGGTTGTGTTTTTAGCTTCTGATACATCACAGAAAAATAGTTATTGCGAAAATTCCGTGATGACCTGTTTGGAGCAGCGAAACCCTAGAATCCAAAGCTCTGATACCAAATGTTATGAACCAGCTCAAGAAAAGATAGAAAAGATAGATCAACGCCTTAGAATTCAGCCTCTTCGATGGGGAAACCTCCTTTACAATACATAAATGAACAATTCTTGGATGATATAAATGAAAAGACCTCCTTTCTATATATAGGAGTCTAAGG
>APFE031598974.1:2059-24714 GCA_000404065.3 Pinus taeda | reverse complement strand
AGTGGGAAATCTCTGTGTATATGTGTTTTATGTGTTATGCTCTCGCATTTTTATTTTTTCCTGTGATTTAGAATTTGTATGCAGGTAATTTCTGTACGGGGTTAAAAACTACAGTTCATAGGAGTCAGAGCATATGGACATGAATTATGAGTAATGATACATCAAGGTATTCAAAAGGAAATAATTTAAAGTGATTCATCAGAGTTTAATACCTAAAGGAAATCAGAGCATGAGTAAACATGAATTCTAAGTCATAAGTATTAAAACATTGAAGAAAAACATCCAAAGATAGGACCTGAGAACTCAATTCACCATAGTTTAACACTTAAAGGAAGTTAGAGCATGTTCCTCCATGAATTCTGAGTAATAAGCATTAAGACTATGGAAGTAAAACATATCAAAGATAAAAGATAAAGCTCACTGAAGTACACTAAGAATCTCAACTTCAGAAAAGTCCAACTGCTTTTGTATATATCAGTCCCTGCACGACATTTACAAAAGTAGTCTTTTTCTATAACATTTTCCAACCCCTTCTAATTTCCTCTCTTTCTTCATATATATCTTTTACAACATGTATTCCCTCATCAAGATAATTCGAATTTTCTATGAGTGACACCTATTCTAACCATAAAACAAACTTTAAATGCATTTGACAGCTAACTAACAGTCCTAGAGTCCTAATACAATTAGGAGTACAACTCCTTGTTATGACTAAACCACCTTAACTAATCATTGAATGAATTCTTTGACAACTGCAACCTCATGAGGTTGAATTTGATGAAGCCTCCCAGGTTGTCACGTTACTGTTGATGATAAACCCTAGAAATTAGGGAACATGTTTCCCTATTTTTAGGTTTAGGATCCTTGAAAATTAGCACATGGGACAAAGCCTTTATCTTCTCATCCATGACATATTTTACAAAAATGAAGGAGGATTTTATATTCCATGTTGTCTAGAACAAAAACCCCTCTTGGTTTTTTAAAACACTTCTCTAACTGTCCAGAATCTGTCCTTGAAAAACACGTGTAAAATAGGAAATATTTGTTCTCTGAAATTAGGGTTTCAAATAAATCTTAGTATCTCCCAACTGATAACACGTATGAAGAAAGTGAGATGGTTTACTGTATTTGGAGAGTTGATGAAGAGAAACCTCCTTCAAAATTCCAAAATACATTTTCTTGTCACCAGAAACTGATCTTGAAAAAGACTGCTAAAACTAGAAGATAAAGCTTGGCTTTCAACAGTTTCGTAGTGCAAGTTTAACCATAAATTTCTCCCACCTCACAACGAATTTGAATAAAATAAAAGCGGTTTTTGTAGTTTAGTATGTTAGGAAGAAAAGCCTCTTTCAATTTTCAAAATTGAGTTCTTAGCTACTCAAGAACCCTTCTGGAAGTTGACTAGTAAAAGCAAAAAACAGAGTCTTTTATATTGAAACAGGCTGCTTCAATGATTCCGTAGCACAAAACTGGTTTTTTACACTGTTTGCACTACGAAAATGTGGATTCATAGCTAGTTTCAATTTTTTTTTTTTAAATTGCTAAACATATGACTTTAAAAACATTATATGGGACCCATAAAGTGTAAAACAAGGTTGTTGAACTTTATTTTATGATGGAAATGAGACTCTAACCCTATGACTTAGACTCTAAAAACCATAAAAGTGACTTAACCACCATCTAAAATTATGAATTAGGAACAAATTTAAATTGTCCAAGCTTTAAAGAATTTTTGGGTGATAACACAAATCAAAAGATATGGATGTTTAAAGCTAAACCTATCAAACAATGCCAAACCATTTAATCTACCACGTGGCTACCCTAGTAGTCTTCCATGTCACCACCCACGTGTGGGCATGTTCCCTATGTGGCCACGTCACCATGGGAGTTAAATCGCAAGCACTCTACTACGCCCTACTCCAAAAATATATGGTATCTGGGATCTGAGGTGATGTCACCGATCTTAAACATTGAGGCAACACCATCCCTTGCCGTGTCCTCCATGCCATGCACCATATGATTATGGGTTCCACCATAGAGTTTCCACGTAACATTTAATTAGGGTCTTTCTTCATCATTCACGCTAGGTAACAATCCCCACTACTACATCATCCTAGGGATTGTTACATAATATTTTGTCACACCTCCTACACTTCCCTGTGACATACCCCAAAGTGCCAAAAACATGAACATAATGCAGTGTACTCATTCATATATGCAGTTCAAATCCTTCCTAAGACATTGATTGGAAAATGCCTTGAGCTTCCCTTGAAGGAAATAGCACTTAAACCCTAGTTTGAGAATCATCACTCTTATGAGGCTAAAAACCTCAATGGTCTCCTGTTACACAATACCAGACCTGCAATGGCATCGCTCTATTTGCTTATATACCTATGATGATCCCAAAAAGGAAATTTTCCAAAAGAGGATGAGAAGCTTCATGATATAGAAGCTTCCATAGTGGCGATCTGGAGGTTATTTGGCATAGATGATGTCAAATTATCCCAACTTGGCCTCTTGGTCTTATCCCTATGAGCTACCTTCTTGAGATGAGGGCCTACTCCTATCTTTAGAGAGATCCTAACTCCCTTTCCCGGCCTATATATTCATCCTCTCCCATTCCCAACTGGTTAGAGGTTGGGTTGGTCTATGTCTATTTGCACCCTTATGCTAAGATTGTGCCTATATGCTACTCATTTGGCTTGGAGAATGAATGCTTGGAGAGCTTAGCTTGGACTTGGATATTCATTCAAGGAGAGCCTATCAACATCAAGGCTTGGTTGTATGCTTCCCCTTATTTTCTATTAATATACAATTTTTGGTTCATTTTCCCTAAATGTGTATGCTCATGTATCATTTAGCTTAATATTCCTTGATCATTTAAGTAGGTTTCTTTTGAATATGCTATTTGTATTTGCATCATTGGGCTAGAGGGATCATCTCTATCTACAGAGAGGATTTACCTAGACAACCAAATGGCGACTCCATTGGGGACTCTATAACCATTTTCGTTCAATGCTTCATCTTGATTTTGGGTTGAGTTTGACCAACCGTCAGTTTTCTAGCTTGTTTTATTTTCTGTAACTATTTTCACTTGCTAGTGTTTGCTTGAGGACATTGATTTTTGTCTAGTCTTGAAGATTTCTTATTTTTTCTTCATTTTTCTCGCCCATCTTGGGTTTTCCACTCACAGTCACAATGACATCGTGGATGTTATAATTACAATCACGATTATCATTGTTTTTCCTATGATAGACACGATGATACTAGAGAAAATAGGGTTTTTCTTCTTGTTTTCAGTATTTGTGTCCTCTATCAGTGATTTTCCAGAGTGTCTATGGTGTTTTGGATTAATTGTCTTGATTAATTTAAAACATGTCTCATTGGCTTTGAAGTGAAATCTAATTGAGTTCTAGGGTTTCTACTCAATTGGTCATCACTCGCGGCTTGTTGGTGTCGTTGAGATGTTTTTTTTGTTGATTGATTAAGTGTTGTTTTCTATGGAAATCACTGGAAACATCGTTTTTCATTTGTTTTAGCTTGTATTTCGAAATTTACTTTTCATGGAAATGCATTAGATTAGTTGCGTTGAAAACTTATTTTTTGAGATTCATCATTGAAAATAGATCACATTTTTCAGTGATTTAAAGCTAAATATTGTATTAGGTGCATCAAATCATTCAAAATGAAAAGAAAAGCATAGTTCATATAAGTGCATCTTTGTAAAGTAAAACCATTTTTCTTTTGTAAAAGTTGCATTTAGAATAGTGAAAAGTGGAAATCATTTTTACTTTTGGCATTGCATTTGGAAGACGAAAGTGAAAGTCAGTGGAAGGCATTTTGCATGATGCATTTTGTTTGATGCATTATTGATTGTGTTTCTTCCCTTTATTAGTCTATCTTTCATTGAAACAAAATTTTTTCATTTTCATCATTTAGTTGCATCATAGGTATTCAAGTGACATTGTTTTGAGCCTTAAAACCAAAACATAATTGAAGATAAACTTTAAAATATATCAATTAATCTAAGGAGAATTTTAAACATTAATGTGCATACTTAGTGGTCTAGGCTAGAGACGTGTTCTAGCGTCTATAAAACTCAGCAGTTGTCGTTCACAATACACTTGCATTAGACAGTGCTAGCACAGACTTGTGCTCCTCATACCGTCAAGTATATAAAGGGAGACCTTCATAGGTTGCAAACCTTTATCCATAGGAAGCCAAGTCTACCACCCTATAAATGTGATACACCAAACACAACATTCGGGGAGATTGCCTGCATGTACATCAAGTCCTTGGTAAATTTATTTGCTAAGGTGTATATTGCAGTTCACGGTTACTTGGTACTCCTTTTTACCTAGAGTTACTTGAGTAGTCATTTCAATCTTTTTGACACCTTAAATTTGAAAATATCATCGAGCACTTGTCCTTTCAAGCTCACTAAACCAATGAAAGCGACTAGAGTCACCTTTTCATCCTCTTCTCGACTCTTAAAACATGAAAAGGCAAATTTTTTTGTTTCAAATTCTAAAATTAATTAGCCGCGAAACAAAATTCTTCCTATGGAAATACTCCTTAGAAAATATTAGGTTGATACTAATGGAAACATTTCCTGAGTCTACCAGTCAAGGAAACCCCTCTTACGGGAATCCTAGTATTTTTCCTTCTTTTGGAAATACTGGTGCTCCTTATATAGCAATGTTCTCCCTTCCTAGATTGACCATTGGTTTGCTAGTTTGGTTGTTTTCAACCTCAGTGGTTCCGAGTGTCCAAACTGCTTTTCAACGAAGTTCTCCACCACCTAAATAACATCAACCTCATGTTGATCCTAAAGTTGGCCCCTTGCCTTCTTCGTCTATTTCTTCACCCCATTATTCCTATTTGACTAGTGAAAGTCTAGATTCTAGTAATCAGGAAGCTAAGAAGAAGAAGAAGAGGTTGAAGAAGAAGAAGCAAAATAAGTAAGGGGGTAACCAAACAACTATTGTTACCGATGCGACTAATGAAGAAAAGTCTTCCAACTAGCTCCAGCAAGTAAAATTCCCTTGCATGTTATGTAAGGGTGACCACCTTCTTCGGAATTGTCCTGGTATTCCAAGGGTCTTAGAAGTGTGATCCACAGGTTCACATCGACCTTTGTGATCAGCCTCTGGCGATCATGCTGGTGATAAACCTTCAACTAGTAATAGTAAATCCCTGGGAAAAAGGGAAAAGTCAAATGTCCCTGTAAATTGTGTGAAGGTAATCATCCCATTCACCTTTGTCATTTAATGGATGAAGCTTCCAAAGAGTTGGAAAACCTTACTTCTTCCCAGCCTCATCTTCCAGCTGGTTATCGAAATATTTCCCCTGATCCTTCACTAGTTGATCTAGTGATTGATCAAAAGTCATCTATGGTCAACCCGACTCTCTCTAAAAGTGAGTCTCATGAGTCTGTTCTTTACCAATCATTGGTTGAGAAACTAGTAGAATTGAATCCACCTTCAGTTAATCGTACTTTTCAGGTAGAAAGTGAACCCCATACTACTTAAGTTCTTCTAATTTCTTTAGTTTCTAATGAACTGGAGGGAAATCCTCCCATTCCTGAGGTGCATGAGAGTAGTTCTCTTGTTCCCATCAAGAAAGAAGGCAACTCTCACGTTCTTATGACACCCCTTTTGAGTAGTTTAGTGTTCGCTTATAGGGGCCTAACCCAGGTTTGGAGTTATTTAGCTAAACAAATCCCTACACTACTGGCCCGGAGCGCGGACTGAAGTCTCACTCGAAGCAGTTTGAGCGGATGCTGGAACCAAGTTTCTGCACCCTTGAGATGTCAGTGGTGTCAATTTAGTCCAAATAGACCTGCCTTCGCACAAGTCGCTTCACGCACTGTTCCAACCTTCAGTACCCTTGTGAAGTGGCATAATCATCTTTCGCACAACCCTAACCAGGGGATGAATTTCTATCACGCTACTATGGCATCGATCTGTGTTATTTCCTAACCTAGACTGAATATCTTACTTATCTTCTTTAACTGATCTTATTTAACTTTGCATAAACAGATATTCTATCTTGTATTCACTTAATCAACACCATTATACACAGTCGTTCATCATATAAGTATTAGAAGTGAATTTCAAACCCAATATAACATACGCATAAACCAGGAAATAAATACACATAATTGATAGGAAACTTCTCTTTATTAATACTTCCAACTGTCACAGACTCGACTTTCCCTGTGCACTCAGCTGCAGGGATCCACGCACTCACCTACAGGGGTCTACGCACTCAGCTGTGGACTACTAGGCCTCTGCACACTCAGTTGCAGAGCCTTCTCCTACTCTACGACCCAAAACTAGACTTTACTCCACAGGTATGACTTAATCCTTCATCATTGCTTCCTCTTTTTTTTCCCTTCCTTTACTACTTAGAGTCTTGCTCTATTTATACAATCCCATGGTCCATAGACCATGGGTAGATCTCTACAGCCAACATTACAATAACAAAATTAAGGGCGGACAACCCTATGACTCTTTAACAAACTACGTGCTCCGTACCCACAAAATGTAGAGTCTTTACATCGGAATTACAAAATTGACCAAAATCTGGGCTCTAAGCCCCAAAACTTCCCTTGGGGGATCCCATGCCCAATAAGGCCCCAACACAAACATCGTGACTCGCCCTCAAGTCACTCTGTCGATGCGCAGATCTTTGCACAAAGACCTCCCAAATCTAATTGGATTGCTGCAAGTACAACAACGCACTAAGCGGCTGCCTATTGTAGTTCCTCTATGCGTTGTTCAGTGACTATTGCGGCTGAACTATTGCCCTAAATCCTCTCCTATGTTGCTTGCAGTTGTGTGAGCTTTGATTCAATGGAACCTGTAATGGTATATGCCTCATCAATCTATGACTGTAGGCATGCCTTCAAAACTGCTTCCTTATGCTGAGTAGCATCCACCTTCTCCTTGAGCGCCTTTGCTTGTTGCATCCTTGTGAGCCTCTACATAAGGGAAACCATCTATATGGTCCCTTTTACTTCATCATATCTCTGTTGCAGCTTGTGTGCCTCTGTCTCCAAGCGCTCTACGTTCAGGTCCTCTTACAGGGTGGTGAGGACCTCGAACGACTGCTCGAATAGCTTCTTGCAGTCTATCATTGCTTTGTTAACCGCTGATATTGCTGTTGTGATTGTGGTGGCATGTTGTTCCTTAACCTCTGGTGGAGTTGAAGGCTATGCCTTCAACTACAGTTTTGCTATCTGAAGATTTAGCTCCAGCTGAACCTTGGCCATTTCAGCTCTAGCGTCGCGCACCCCTGCTGCTAACTTTCAGATGCGTGCCTCCACTGGTTCCTCTACTTGGATGGCCAACCCTGGGACCATCTAGTAGGCTTCCTCCACCACCTGCACTATATTTATGTTTTACACCACTACCTCATTGCGTTGTAGGCTTAACTGCTCAATGTTGATGCGTTGCTCGCTCATTACTTGTATCGCGCGGCTCTCCCTGGCCCAAAGCTCTGCAGTGACTCCATCCTACAAAATATAGAGTGTCTCTCGAGGGAGCACAGACATGTTTAACGTGATCCATTTTAACCCGTTGACCATAGGCCTGTCAACTACATTTTCTATAATGAGTGCTCCATCTAGCAGCACTATTGTGTTGGTCATCCAAGCACGCAACATTTCCTCCGTCGATGTGCTGACTGCGACGTTGGTTGACACTCTGCCAACCTATGGAGTGTGCACCTGAAACTCCTATATTTGCATCCAGAGAACCCGCAATACCATCTGGTGTTGCTCCTCAGACTGTTGGAGGGCCTCTGTGGTGACATCCCTCACCGTCTCGCTAATTTCATGTAGATCCCCTTCAGTAATGGTGATAGGGTCGAACAAATTATTTGAGGCCTCCATCTTCTTTTGCAGCCCTACTTGCTCTCTTGGGCATGGACGTTTCAACTAGGTGGACATTGTTTGTGGGTCTGTCCCACCTTGTTAGTGTTTATCTTTGGCTCGGGTGAATGCGACTTCTATCCTTCGCGCTCTTATTCTACTGTCTTTTGTTGCTCCTCTGCAACTTCGCAGCGTCGCACGCTGCTTGGGCCTTAGCCGCTACTTCTTCATGCCTACACTTTTCCACCAGTTGCACCATCTATAGTTTCATCGCTTCCTTCTTCCGTTGTGCGGCAGAATTCTCTGCTTCCACCGCGGAGCCAGCTGGGGCGCGCCACTCCGACGGCTAAGACTCAAGGACCACAAAGATGACATCGTCGGTCGCCAAATAGATTAACTTGCGCCATGTCCTCATGGGTTCCTTCCGTGCCCTGATGAAGACATGGTAGAAGTCTGATTTGAACTTTGTGAAGCTCTACAGATTGTTGTAGACCATGGGCGATAACCGTGGCTTGCGATTAATCCCCATCCTAATGTTCATCTCCATGATCACCCAGAATATTTTTCTTTCCCTTATCCTTTGTGCATCCCTGGTTGCCCACAACGAAGCATACTTCGCTGCCTCTGGAAGGTCCTGCGTGATCGTCGAGAATTGGCTATCTTCAGGAAAATCCTATGCCACCAGTACTATCGACAATAGGAGCCATGCAAAATGGAATGTTTTACCCTACTCCTGTGCCTCACGGCAATTATCAAGGAACTCTCTGCATAGATAGTTTGCCCAGTTGAACTAGAACACTTATGTGCATTACATTGTTAATGCAACCACCGGTCCGGGCACCCCATCAGTGCGGCACTTCTGCATCACCTTCCCTACAAATATTTGTGTCGCAACCTTGACGACATGGTTGTTGATGCTGGAAATGGCACACCCTCACTTCTTCTTCTTTAGTTTAAATTTTTTTCATGGCCTCCACAATGGCCAAATCGTCACTCTTTCCTTCTAAAATGTTCATCGAGTCCTCCCTTGCACAAGGGAGCTGGGTAATCCTATGAATCAGATGGTCTATGATGGGGATGGGCTTCTCCAACCACAAGCACCCAACATGCACCAAGCAGAGCAGCTACCTGATGACAAAAATGATCACTGGGGCGTGATGGTAGTGCAGCACCCAAAGCATGTTTAGCAACGGTGCTTTCTCAACTTCTCTCATCCATTTACATGGCTCCAACTCTATCATTCCAACCGGCGCATCTTTATTATGGTGCATTAGTTGCGCAATCGCGATATGCAGGAACTTCTCTTGGTTCGCGAGGTCCCAATCTTCAAATTTTAGCACAGGCACTCGTCCCAAGTGTGCTCCTTTAAAAATAATGTCATCAAGGAGTAGCAGAGTCTGCAGAGAGCTCTTGGTCTCATCTATATCCTTGGGCACCTTTGCTTTACCCTTCCATAAAGGAACATATGCAGGTAACCTGGTGGGAGGGTCTGCACCCTGGGTTTTGACCTCCATCTCTACATCCTCCTCCTCAACTAGGATTTCTTTGAACTCTTCTTCCTTAGTGGCTTCCAAATCGATATCCTTCCCCTTTTTTCCATGGTGAGCTTCGTCCTCAATAGATTTCTAGGTGATACGTGCACTGGTACCATGGCCTGCTTGTCTTTCTTGGGTCTCAGTGTGAGTGGTGATTCAGGGATTTCAGTGACTATCCTGGTGCTCTTTGGGGCTTCCACTTCCGTAATTGCCTGCGTGGCTTCCTCGACGATCATTTCTCTGGTATCCATGGCTTCCTCGAGTGTTTCCATAGTACAATTCCACAATTCTCTCAGTGTCTCTGGCAATTGCTAAGCAACGAATTCACTTTTAGAACATCGAACAAGTCTCGGTTCATGAATATCTGAACGTGCAACAACTCAATTCTCAAATTGCCAAGCGTTGTTTGTTGGACAACCCTTTGTAATTTATAGTGCCTTTTGAATTTGAATTTGACCATTCCCTCCACATTCGATCCATTAATGCTAGATTGGTGGCAGATTTTCAAGAATCTAGCCCATAAAGTTCACCTTAAATACCTGTCGCCCACTCCATTTGGTCTCAGACCAAGCATCACATCATGAATAGTGACTATAACGGTCACTTTCAAGCCGACCCGCGCGGCAGTGCAGCTACACTTGTACAGTTGTGGACCCTGTGAAACTTTGCTACTGCGCGCATCCTGACATTGCACAATCCCCGGGCAAAGTAGTTTATAGTCCCGTGCCTCCTTTCAGCTGTTTGGAGTGCTAAGACTGTGCTTCCATCAACTAGTCAGGTGGCCGGGCCACTTGTGTATGTTTTCAAATCACTACGATTCACTTTTCCTAGGAAGGGCTCTCCATTTAACTTGACCAATTGTACTGCGCCTCCATCTGTAATCTCCTTAATAACATACGGCCCTAACCAATGCATTCTGAATTTCTCTGGGTATTTATCAAACTTACTATCATACAACAACACTAGATCGTTTATCTTGAATGTGTGTAGCTTAATATGTGGATCATGCCAAGCCTTTTTGCACTACTTTTGGACCTGCTGGTGGAATCCAGCCAAAAATCATTCTTCTTCGAGCTCTTCTAGCTGTGTGAGCCTCTCCTTCAAGTCTCCACAATCCATCATACCTGTGAGTGCTACTATGCACAGACCAGGCATGATTTATTCCATAGGCATTATGGATTCCACTCCATAGACAAGCCTAAAATGCGTTTGTCTCATCAGTTTCTTGCATGTCATCTAATAAGCCCATAATACTGCAGGTATGCATAGGTCCCAATCACTTCGCTATGCATTGCATACCTTGGTCAGTGTGTTGCATACCTTGTTGAACGCTTTTACGCGTAGAATCTTTTGTGCAATTTCTCTTCCTACATAATGTCTTCCTAACATTAAGATCCATTTGCAAGGTCGCTCCCCCAACACATGCTTATTAACCATGTATTTTAGTGTGGAGTTCGTGTGCATCTGTGAAAATTGTGCCTCTTCTCCATATGCCTGCATCCACTTGGCCATATGTGTGCGTGGATCATCCTACCCATCATACTTGTCTGTCAGTTGCACCTTAGGCTTCCCAAATCATTTGCACATCATTCTCCTACATTCGCGCCAATCATTAAAGATTCCTTTGTGCATACCCCACCATCTCGCGAGTGTAGCGCACAGTACCTAGTCCAAGGCCAGGAAGCATTGCTTTTCTAGCACCTCCCTTTCAAATGCATCCAAGAAGGTATCTACCACATTTAGGCCATCATAATTAGGTAGATCTCTTACTTCTATTGACACACAATGTAACGACCTTGTCATCATACTACAGTTCAGCGTAGTTACTTCGTGTAACCAATTCTACCATCATTCTACTTCTTCATCGGAATCTGAAGTGCAGGAACTCTCACGCTCCCATGTAATCCACCCATCCACGGTGGGATTCACCCAGTCTTGGTCTCGCGTTGTTATCTTATAGATGCAGTCTAGATCATCATCACTTTCATAGTCGTAGACCCGCTCCGTATAGCGTGATCCTTCAACAGGGTCCAGGGGTATAATTATGTGCAGTGACTTCTTTTCAAATATCATTTTCGCTTCTTCATATTAATTACCACATTCATGGCAGTGGCCCAGTCAATTCCTTGGAGCGTGGGGTAGGGATTGTTGTCATCAAAAATCTCTATCACTTCGAAATCAACCGGCATGCTTGCTCCCTCAATATCCATAGTTATTCCCTACAATTTCCCCATGGGTATTATTTTCTATTGATTCGCCATTCTTAGCTGAACTAGAGACCACTGTAGCATAGGGCTTCCCATTTGCTCCCATGTCTATTTCAGCAGAACATTTGCATCCGATCCCAAATCTAGGATGACTTGATCCATCTCATATTCTCTAATCTACACAGTTAGCCTCATTTCTCATCTCGTCCTTGTCTTATGCTTTCCAATCTTCCAGACTACGCACAATCCCAACGCATCTATTGATGAGTTCCTATAACCCTTTCACAGCCTTATTGTTGCACAGTCACTTCATATAGGTTTCGAGGAACGTTGTGAGCATAGATGGGTTCATTTCTAGCTTTGATTTATCTTTGCTTCCTAAAGTGGAGGCATCAGCAAAGCTCTTATTACCTTCCATGAAGGTTTCCCGAGTGCGCTCCAAATCAAACTTCGCTTCTTGCACCAGAGCTTTGTGAACCCAAGTACTATCTTCTGGCTATTTGCCTTTGTCATCTCTCGTCGTGATTCCACTTCGGAGAACAATGTTCACATTTGAATCTTCCTCGCGTAGCTCAGACCTCATCATCTGCAGGTTCTGAGTCAGGGGAGGCGATAGAGCTCCTTTGTCGCGTATCCTAGCTATCAGCATAGGACAATCTTCTATCTCATGATCAAACAACATATAATACAAACATGACGGGTGCATCAGATTCTTGCAATCGTGGCATAATTTCCTAGCCCTCCACAATTGTAGCAAATCAACTCTCTATGACCTCTTTCAGGTCCTCCTTCGCCTCAGCCTCGTATGCGCCCCTGAAATCATGTTCGCATCATTCCTACATTTTGGTCAAGGGGTCACGTTTCAGCCTAAACCTAGTAGGTGGGAGTTCTATCCATCATCAACTCATAGCTCCTATAAGTGTGCTCGTCATGTCCCACCAACCTACAAAAGTTGCAGAACAAGTGTTGCGAATATTGTGTATACTTGTGTAACAAGTGACGATCATCTGTGGCATGTTTTCCAACTATTTGACAGATCACACACCACAAAGTAGGAACCGTGCTAGATCCTACTTGAGCTTCTGATCTTAAAGGAATTAGTCCTCTTCTTGTGAGGTAATTTGTAAAAATCGAGCAGTGGTCTTTGTCATGACCCTGACCCTTGCATTGCACATACCACACTTCTTTGCGCACTTTTGGTTGAACCATCCTATCCTATTTTAGACTCTACATCTCAAGGCACAGACTCTTCAGCTGCGACTCGATCTATTGAACTCCTAGGTTAGGATCCTGCATCAAGGTCTCATGTAGCCTCATAGCAATCTCTAAGGCCTCTTCCTAAGTCGTTATCTTCTGTTGCGATAGCGCACTCCTTAAATGTGGTAGTAGTGAAGCTACAAACCACTCACGATGTTGTCCATCTGTCAGATTCATATTTGCTTTACGAATCATACATTTTATCCTTTGATCTATCTCCCAAGGAGTCTCACCTGGTAGCATTATAATCTCTTTAAATCCAATGACAGTTGCGCTTCATATTTAAGCCTACTAAATTCTCTATTTAGTGCTACTTGGATATCATGACTCTCGCATTCAGGTTATCATTGGAGTACTTAATATACCAAGTCAGTGCGCGATCTTGCAGGGTGCTAACCAACGTGGCCTTATTTATATGCTCAACTGTAACACCTTGTGCTTCCCATACAACCCTTACAATGAACCAGAATTGGTCTAGATCCTAATTTCCCAAACCTTTGAACGCAAGAAACTTCACTGTGCTTTCCATATTGAATCGTGGTGGTAGTGGAGTTGGTATGGGTGAAGATGGAGGTGATGGTGATGAAGCCGGTGGTGGTGGTGGGTGGAGGAGAGACCTTCGCAAGCTCTTCCTTATCTCCTCGCACAGGTGAAATCAAGGGGATATTTTCTAGAACCTCCTTTGTTCCTATAAACCTTTCCACTTCGCGTAGCCCTAAACATCAAGGTAACTGCATAAGCCTCTTTTCGCACAATAACATTTTAATCCAAGTATTCAAAGACTTTATGTACTTACCTCGCAATCCTTTGAGAAATCATCGCTCTGCCTCATTGTAGTTGACTGAGGTATAAACTGCAAACTCAATAACAAATCCTTTTATAATACAATCGAGCCAATGATCAGCAGTGTGCGCGATCTTATCCTCTGATGCTTCCAACCTTCACACTAACTCTGGGGTCCACACAATAAGACCGTCAAGTTTCCACCTTCCTTGGCTATCTGCTAGCTTCGTGATTCACTCGTATAGCTCAGTAGGGAAGGACGTGAAGAAGATTTCGTGGATCTCCATATACAAGTAGCTTTCTAACCACTCTTCTTTTGACAGTCATGGGTTTTTTTTCTCTGCGCCGCAAACACATGAATTCTTCTATCCAACTAGCCTTCAATTTCTTTCTTAGTTGGATTCCAATGATACAACATCAAACATCTCTATGCAGATTTTGATCCTGGCAACTGAACCATTTGTTGGCTTATAGGGGCCTGACCCAAGTTCGGAGTTATTTAGCCAAACAAATCCCTACACTACTGGCCCTTTTGGCATCAACCCGCAGAGTGCACACTGAAGTCTCACCCAAAGTAGTATGGGGGGATGCTGGACCAAGTTTCCACACCCTTGAGATGTCAGTGATGTCGATTTACTCCAACTAGACCTGCCTTCACGCAAGTCACTTCGCGCACTCTTCCAACCTTCAGTACCCTGGCGAAGTAGCACAATCGTCTTTCACACAGCCCTAACCAGGCGCAGAATTGCTTTCGTGTTGTTATGGTAGTGACTTGCATTATTTCCTAACCTAGACTGAATATCTTACTTATCTTCTTTAATTTATCTTAGTTAACTTCGCGTAAACATATATTCTATGTTGTATTCACTTAATCAACACCATTATACATAGTCATGCATCATATAAGTATTAGAAGTGAATTTAAAACCCAATATAACAGATGCATAAAACAAGAAATAAATATGCAGAATTTATTGGAAACTTCTCTTTATTAATACTTCTAACTATCACATACTCGACTTGCCCTGCGCACTCAACTGTAGGGGTCCGCGCACTCAGCTGTGGACTACTAAGCCTCTTCGCACTCAGCGACAGAGCCTTCTCCTTCTCTACGACCCAAAACTAGACTTTACTCCACAGATATGACTTAATCCTTCATCATTGCTTCCTCTTTTTTTTTCCTTCCTTTACTACTTAGAGTCTTGCTATATTTATACAATCCCATCATCTGTGGACCATGGGTAGATCTCTACAATCAACATTACAAGAACAAAATTAAGGGCAGACAATCCTATGTCTCTTTAACAAACTACACACTCTGTGCCCAAAAAATGTGGAGTCTTTATGTCAGAATTACAAAATTGACCAAAATCTAGGCTCTAAGCCCCAAAACTTCCCTTAAGGGATCCCGCGCCCAACATTTAGTCACTTATTTTGATTGGAGCCGACTGGCAGGATATTGTCTTCTGTCTTATGTGCCTTTCTAGATTACAGTACAAGCTTAACATATGTTCATACCTAGCACAGTCATAGACGAGGGCACATCTATTAGCATCTTGTCCTCAACTACTTGGAAATCTTTAGGTTTTCCTCAGCTTGTTCCCATCACTCAAAATCTATTAGGGGTCCTTCCTAAGTTGCCTATTACTTTGGGAGGAAATATTGTCTATATAGATGTGATGGTTGTCCAAGGCCCTTTAGATTTTAATATACTCCTTGGTTCTGACTATGTTGACATCATGGGAGCTCTTGTTTCCTCCCTCTTTCGAGTGATGTGTTTCCCGCATGAAGGAAGCATTATGATCATTGATCAGCTTACTTTCGTTGGTCCTGAATCTACTCCCACTCAACCATCATCTCTAAATGGTTCTCATATGCAAGCGATATCACCCCTGCCATAGGTTAATTACATGGCCACTTGTTCCATGGCCACATCCACTAATGATCTAGTAGGTGATGTAGTACACCATGTACTGGGGGCATTGGAGCCCGATTTTTCATTTGGATCCCTGGACATGTATCCCTTCCATAGTTTTGTTCTCCCATCTAATCAGAACCTCTTAGAAGCCATGGACTCTTTTGGGTTGTGAGAAAGGGTTTGAAGCAAAGTTCCTTGTCTAGTGTCAAGCCCCTTAAAAAATGTAACAAGGACCATGGAGCAGAGTTCCTTGTCTTGTGTCAAGATCCTTAAAAAATGAAACAAGGGCTATGCGGATAGTTATGTTACCATGTCAACCTCGTTAAAAAATGAAATTGGTGTCCATGAGTAGAGTTATTTTACTTGAGTCAAGCTCGGTAAAAAATGAAACAAGGTATCATGAGCATGGTTCTCTTCTTGTGTCAAGCTCGTTAAAAAATGAAACAAAATCGCTTCCAATTCGAGTCTTTGATTAGATCTCGTAAAATCCTTGTCGAATCTTTCACTTGATCTCGTAAGTGAACCTTCATTCCATCCACTTAGCTAAATGAAATGAAGCTTGGGGGGCATGTACCTAGAATTGAGTCATTATGTTGGGGGCATGCAAACTAATATCAAGCATAGTTTTTCTTTGTTTCAAGCTTGTGTAAAAACGAAACCAAATCCAAGCATAGTTTTTCTCATGTTTCAAGCTTGTGAAAAATGAAAGTAAGTTCAAGCATAGTTTCTCATGTTTCAAGCTTGTGTAAAAATGAAACCATTCCCACTTTACATCTCGTGATTACCATTTTTTTCAATCTATTTTTCCAGATCAGCCTTGGTTGTTTCATTCCATCGTCACCATCTCTTTGGCCGATCATATGCTTTCACTTGGTTGTTTTACCCTTTCCTAAGGAACATCTTCGATGGGTGGTCATCTTAGCTAGCCTCTTGACCATTACATGTTTTGAGCAGTTCCATCATGACCAGAACTAGTTGTTATCCTTTTTATACCACTCATTCCTCCAGGAGGAGTCATCTTTTAGCTCTTTTCCGACTCTTGAAATATGAAAAGATTTTCGAGTACTTGTTTTTTCAAACTCGTTAAAGTAAATGAATTGATGTCATCTCAATATACGTTTACCCCTTTTTTAGGCTAGGATTGACTATTTACGAAAAAAGTACACCTTGGTCAATATGGTCAAGAGGTTCTCTCGAATATTGTTTTCTACCTTTTTGGGTTCGAGGGAAAAACTACGAAAATTGACATGATAGATTTTTATTTTTTGTATCTTTTTCAAACTATTTAAATATGAAAAAGATACCAAGTTATTCTTTCATTGGACTCGTAAAAATTAAACGACGAAAGACTTGTCAACATGACGAGCCAGAGTTTCTCCTTCCTAGGACTCGTAAAACTTACTAGGATGGATTCATCTGAAGGGTGAACTTATACTACAAGCATATGGTATCCTCTCCAATCTTGTGTAAAAATAAAGAGGTACTCACTAGAAATAGTGGGGGAAAAATTGAAAGTGAAACATCTCTTGTATAGGCACCATGTCTCTATTGAACATGACACTCATATATTTCTCATCTCGGGTTTGGGACATCCTCACTTAGTCACTTGTCCTTCCGAGTTTGGGTAATCCATTTTGCCTCTCATTTGATTGTTCCACTTCTTCATTATGACCCTTGGTCCTATGTTGAGTCAAATGCTCCCACACTCTGGAGTCGTGTCACCGATATGTTAAAGAGAAGTCTTATATGCAATCTATTACCTATACATTGTCTGACTTGTTAGAGTCGATCTAGTAGCCCTCCATCAGCGATCAAAGCTCTTTCCATTTGCATAAGTAGGTGTCTCATCAGTGTCATCTTATTGCATTCCATTAGGCATGCCATAACCCTGATGGAGGAGCTTGTGTCTTTTATTCCCCTCTTGGCACTGCTGGATTAAGTTTGTTTCAGTCAATAAATTCCTTACAGGGTCATTGGTCTTGTCTTGAAATCAAGGTCCTAGGTCTAGGGTTTAGTCCAATTTTGTCTTTTGAGGTCATGTCTTATGAGGTCAATAAATGCCCAGCAGGCCAGAGGGATGTCCATCAAAGAATCACTTCAGATGATTTCATATTGTATAGCTAATTTTTACCTTGAGTTCAAAAACTCTGTTTTTGAAGGCAAGGTCATTTTCTCATTTTTGTAAAAATTTGTAAAAAATTCAAATTCTCTAGAAGTCAGCATGCGGCCTTGGTCTCCTTTGCCAAGACTCCTCAGTAGCTATCCCTGCAAAAATTTTCAAGAAAAAGCATCATTTCAACCAATTTCATGACAAAAAGGAAACCACAAGTCAGCAGCAATTAGTTTTAAAGAGTGTCATTGCATAAACATTATAAAGTGGGTTTGAGGGGAAATAAATTTAAATCAAGTGTATAAAAGCCCCTCTCTCCTCATTTTGTAATTATTTTGCCTCCAAGACTCCAAGAGCAAGTGTGAAAGGCGATTTAGTGTGAAACTGGGCGAATTTAGTGATTGCACCTGCGCGCTATGCATCAGGGCCTGCGCGCTACGCGTTGGGCGCGCGCTACACGTTGGGCGCGCACTACGCGTTGGGCGCACGCTACGCGTCAGGGCAGTCTCTACAGTGAAAAATTGGTCGGGCGCTACGCGTTGGGTGCACGCTACGCTCCAGAGCCCGAGTGCTACGTGTTGGGTTTCCACCTTCAGAAATTTGCCAGTGAGCCACAAATCGACTTCTTCCTCTTCAATTTCTTCAGCATTCAAACAGTCAAAACAGCAGGTCATTTGAGCAGAAGCAGCAGTACATTTCAGCCATTTTTCTCTTGAAACCATGTCAGAAACCGAAACAAACTACGAGCAAAGTGATGACCGTGAGTCAACACCAGAGGTTGAGGTGCCAAGGAGGCCTCACAGGGGTGGTAAGGGTGGTCAGCATGTGAGACAGGAGCCCACCTTTTTGGCCTATTCGCAAGCTTGTCCACTTGCAGTCACATGTTTCCATCATCAATCATGTTATGGATATTGCGAGAGGCTATGCTTGTCCGGGTCAATGCTCATTTGGAGAGGTTGCTGGCCAAGGCTAACAAAGATAAGGACATGCTCCGGAACATGAAAAACCATTATTGGGCTCAAATGCATGTATGTAAGGCAAAAATGAATGTGCTCAAAGAACGATTGGCCAAGGCACTAAAATGAAGAAAAAGGCCCGATCCCCTCCACATCTTGGCTGAGGCTTCCTTGAAGGAGCATGGTGCTAAATGACTTACCTTCTACACAAATTTCAAAAAAAATTGAGCATTTTTGGTCATTTGTGAATTTTTGGGCAAAAAACAGGTTTTCTTCCCCAACTCGTAGCGCACCGTGCGCTACCCTGAAGATGGGAAACTCTTTTTCATGAAAACTCAGCATTTTTGGATTTTTCAGGCAAAAATACACTTGCTCAGCAATTTCCAAGAGATTTCATTAAGTTTTGAGCCTCCAAAAGGTCAAAACACATGCAAAAAATGACTTTCTGCCACTTTTTTGACACACAGGAAGCAGTCTTGGGGGATTGCAATTTTGAAGGGGCAAATGGTCACCAAATTCAGAAATTTCACTTGGGTGGGAAAGTAGACATCCAGACCATTCCAACAAGCCCATTTTTGCCTCATTTGGACTCTGGGAAGTGCCTCAAAAGCAGGCCCAAAGGCGCGCTACGCGTTGATATTCAAGGTGCTACGCATCAGGCTATTTTCACATAAATGCACCTACAGCTCAGCAAAACGCAGTTTTGACTAGGTTTGACTTTTTGGAGTGGATTTTGATCCTCCTTGATGTAAATGATGTAATTTTATGATACTTTGACACTTATTTATCTCTTCTAGAAGATTCATTCATGAAAAAGGCAAAAATTTAATGAATGAATTGGTTTCCTAGCTTATAGAGGCAAGTTGTTTTGACTGCCTAGATTTTAGTGCTCAGTTTGGAATTGGTTGAAACAGCTCCTAGGATAGTGAGCTCAACCCCTAGAGGCAAGGAAATATGTTAGCTTGCCTATATTATGTACTTTCTTAGTCATTTTCATGGTTGGACTCTTGAGGGAGAAAGCTTCTATTGTATTACTTATTTTATCTCTGCATATTTGGCAAAGGAAGAAAGACCAGGGTTTTGCGGTCCTTTTTGGGATTCTTGTGGTTACATGTATTGATGGTGTGTTTCTCTTTGTACTTGTAAGTTTGTTATGCGAATCATATTCTTACTTTTTCTTCTGCAAATTAGGCAAATGAAGTGTTAAGGTAGAATTCATGGTTGCTATGCTCTGCCTTTAAATTTGCTTAATATCAATGTTTTCAGCTGTTTAAGGAGAATTCAAGGTGATTGCTTTCTCTCCTTAGCTCCTCACCAGTCATTCTCATCCATCCAAATCATTCAAAGGCATCAATACAGTCTCCTACCTCGCCCCAAAGAACCCCCTGCGAAAACTGTGTCCAATCCCTGCATCCAAAATTGCCTTTCCCCAATTTTCCACCAAAACCCTAAAAATCCCAAATCAAACCTTTTTTATCAGTTTACTAGCCTAAAATCAGTGTTCTTTATTGGTTATCTCTGCCCGTTGAATATCTTTGCCGAGATAGACTGGAGAGAGCCCTCTCCTGCCCTGTAGGGCTAGCTACGAGGCTAAGTGGTTGGATGTTGCCTTGGAGTTTACCTTTTTCAGCCTGAGGTGAAATTTCAAGCGCTAACATATTGGCGACCATACTGGGGAAGAACTGGTTTGCTTGTTAGTGTTATTTTATTTATAGCTACAAACGGAGTCTGAAGTCACGCCAAGTAGCCTTTGAACTGCACATTTCTCTGCGAGTGCATAGTAGATAAACGCTGCTTCAGTCGATCTCCAGTGTAGCTTGTAATCGTAACATTTAACTTGTTAATTACCCCAGTACATGTATCAAGTTCAGATCTGATGGTTGATGGTGGACACCGATCAGACACTTGAAATGCTGAAATCATTCACCTGGCGACTCTAAATCATTTTCGAGATCAGATCCAAAGACTCCACTGGAGGATGATCCCGACTAGCAAAAACATGAAAGGACAACATGGACAGATCAGGTATTCAAGTTGGAATTTCATCCAAGACATTTTGTTCTTTGTCATAAATTATTTCTTCTCTTTTCCCAAGAATGTCAAGAAGGCTTTGCAAAGTATATTGTATTTGAGAATAGATCCTCGGCCTACGGTTGATTCTTTCCCTTTGAAGATTGTGAATACCAAAGATTTGCATACCTTTGAGCTTGATCAAGACCTTTCTTCTAAATTTTGTGATGACCATCTTCAGATTGATGAACCTCAAAAGACCAAGACTGATTCTATACCTGCTGTACATACCCCTACACCTTGTAAAATTCCAGATCGGTATAAACCTCTTGTTTTACCTTCTGTTCTCCATGCGTTCCCCAAAAACTATGATCTATACTTGCCGAGGTTTGATGGTGAAAGTAAGAATATCAACGCTGAGCAACATGTGCAGAATGTTGAGAATTTTCTAGACCTTTTTGAAGTTGATGCAGAAGATGTCAATATAAGGCTTTTTGCTCTTTCTTTGCAAGCCAAAGTCAAGAGTTGGTTCAAAACCCTGCCTGATGCGAGCATCTCAGATTTACAGCGGTTCGTCAATGTTTTCCTCGACAGGTGGATGATCGAGCAGAACCTTTTCTTGATTATAGAAGAGTATAACCAGCTAAAAAGATTGCCATGGGAGACAGTACAACAATTTTCAGCCAGATTTAACCAGGTTTATTATTCAATGCCAGTTGAGATAAGGCCTACTCCTAGATCTGCTCTCTTGCACTATCCGGGTGCCTTTGATCCGGAGATGGAGTTTCCACTGAGAGAAAGGGATATTGCAACGCTTCATGAGATGCAAAATAGTGAAGTAAATGTAGAGGCACATCTGTTGATCCGACGGGCAAGGTTGAAAGAAGAAGAGATGAAAAACTTAGATCCGGTCAAATCAACATCTCTAGAGGTGAAATTTCAAGCGCTAACATGACTCTTTACTATAGTCTTGGATTCTACTCATTTCATTCCACTTTATTTCTTGTTTCGTGTCGATGATGGGAGACTCATTATGACTCTCCTTTGACGGGTCACTTCCTTTCGACTTCAGCTCATTATCCAGGAAGATGACTTAGAAACTCCCTTTCAGTACCTTAGAGTTTACATGCCTTAATGGAAATTTCTTCACATCCGACGACAGATTTTCACTATTGGACTTTGATTGGATGATTCCATGAGTGTTCGACTTCAACTTCATTATCACATTCACAGATGGTATTGTCATACCTTGAGATTCATTGTCATTATGGGTGGTTCCTCTCGTTCCTGTTAATAGTCCACATCAATGGTCGGTAATCAGGTGGTTTTCTAGCATGTTCGACTACGACACATTCATTCGCATGTTAGAATTCGTACTTTGATCGGGTTGGGATGGAGCGCAAGACCCTGAGTTCTGTCTGATATAAATCAGGTTGTGTGTATTTATATATTGTTCATGATTGTACACATGTTTCTTCTATACAGATGGTTGTGACCATACCCTAGGACTTCACATTTATGATGATCCCTCTATATCGGATGGTTGCTTCCATGCCTTGGATCTTATATTATAGATGATCCTTCTATATTGGATGGTTGCGCCCATGCCATGGATCATGTCATATAGTCCTTACTATCCAAATGGTTGCTTCAATACCGTGGACCCATGTTTTGAGATCAAGTATGTATATGTCTATGCATCCTTGATTTACAGGTCTCCTAACAGTGTTTTTCCTTGTCCTTGAAAAGCTCATAAGCATGTCAGCCATCACTCCCTATTCCACCTTCATGCTTTAGGGGGCATCTTGTTGTAGATCTAACCCAAGAATATTATGATGATAGAAATAACCCAAGAGTAACAAGATAGAAATAGATAGAAATGCTCTTTATTATCAAACCCTTGAGGTAGGGCAACACCATACATTCACTCCTTAAGGAAGGAGAATACTCCACAAGCCATATGCTTGTTCATACAAGACTATTTCTCTTCATATCTCTCCATG
>APFE031598970.1:0-34411 GCA_000404065.3 Pinus taeda | reverse complement strand
GTTGGGTGATCGTGCTGGACCAATTGGCCAAAGAAGGAAACCCATGTAACTGGTCTGACATGTTGGCTCATCAACTGAAGGAACAAGTGTCGAAGGCTCGATAGTCACCTGGAGGTATGCATGAAGAGGTTTACATGTCTGACTACATCCTAGATGCAATATGTGCCCAATAGGAGTTCTTGAGCTTGGAGTGGGCATGGTCACCGACGAAGACTGTTGTAAACACATATTTCAAGATGATATTTGAACATGATCCACCCTGCATGCCAAAGGAAGCAATGGAGGCACTGTTAGACATTGTTGATTCGTATGCCTCACCGTCTGACACCTTCATCCGAATGTTCAACGCGGAGAAGCCTCCTCGTGTTCTAACAAAGTTTGCCTTAGACATACTTGTCATGCAAGAAGTAGCTTATCACATCTTGATAGGATTGACAACGAGAATGCACTGGAAGAAGAAGGCACTTTGGCCCACTCTTCCATTGTAGATTGGGTTATATGAGATCTGGAGTATCAAGCAAGTGGATGTCGAAGCAGAACAGATGAAGAAGTACCCATTCAACCTCCGAAGTTACAATATGTATGACCCATATTGTATTGTGAAGGATCATTGCCCGAGAGTTCAATTAAACTGTATCCACGGGGCATTTCATTGGGCTGAGGAGGACCCATGGAGATATTGCTACAGTTTCTCCAGACCCAATGAACAAGTCAGCTTCACTATGGAGTGGTTAGCGAAGCAACATGAAGCAGCATCATAGAGAGCACCAGTAGCATAGGTAAGCATATCAGTGTGCGACAAGGGTAAGAGGAAGATTGTTGATCACATGGAGGAGGATAAAAGTTGCAAGTTCCAAGTTGATCCATTAGTAGAGAAATAAGTTGTGGCTATAGAGGCAAAGAGGCACCACCGCGACATGTGAATCACGTAAAGGCAGACAGATAGGAGAAGAATGGAAGAAGCATAGAAGGAGTTGCATGAGTTGAGGGAGCAACTCTGGAAGGAACAAGAGCTACACAACAGGAAAGGGACGGGAAGCAACAACAGATACAGCAGGAGGCGCAACATGTACAAATTGATGAAACAATGCTCGTACAGGTAGTGGACTTGTCAGATCAGGTGGCATTAGGCAGACAGGGTGAACCATCATAGGAGCAAGATTTCACTCATGAGATAGAACAAGCACTCCAACAGTTGGATGCAGACATGGAGCAACAAGAGTTTGAAAAGGACACTGACCTCATGCCTCATCACCAATAGGTCGACTTACTAGCTTCACCGCATCTAGATGATGATCAAGTCTCAAGTGACCAAGGAGGCACTGAGATCTTTGGTAATCAGTCGAAAGGAGAGATGCATAACATTTCATTTGACAAATCTCAACATAGAGTTGTGCAGTCTCGCAGAGTGTCAACTCCGTAGGATCATACATATCCTACGCAAGTTGAGGAACAAGTGATCATGACTGATGTGCGCAAACATCCAACAGCCTTGGCCGATGCAACCAGAGTGTATGTCGAAGCCACTAGCTCAAGTGTTCGCTTTCTCATAGTTGAAAGTGAGCAAATGGCAAAGGAACTACAGATGGCCAAGCAAGGAGAAGACTTGTTGGCAATGTCCACCCGAGATGAACTGAAGAAGGCAATACTAGATGAAGTATTGTCCCTTTACACAATTATGCGAGCATTGTACTCCAAGTTTGGTACCATGCATAAGGCAGCCATCCATTTCAACGAATGGCAACAACAATGTGTTAGAAGATCACGTGTCTTGATGAACTTGCATGTTTCTATTGATGACATGCAAACATGGACGATGAAATATAAGGGAGCCCCGCTTCACTTGCCTAAGATGATGAGGGCCAATGCGGTTGAGCTGAAGGCACATATCTGGAGTCAGATCCGGAACTATGAAGAGCTCTCGCAGCTCAGCACTAGCATATAGGCTTCCCATGCATGGTTATTCAAGAGTATGGATGTTGTGGTGCGCACACATGAAATCCCATCTATTGGGACTCTCACCCAGGAAAAGAAAAAGAAATCGGTCTGACTAGAGCTTGACTCGTACTTCGACGAGTTGATGCACATTGCCACCAGCCCAGACTTGCCCATCATTGCAGACATCATGCACAAGTATGTTGCTGGTTCGGATGCATTGAAGACAATGATGTGCATGCTTTCAGATGAGTTGGACAGAGGAGCTCAAGTAGTGTACCAAGATGCTATCGAGGCAAGAGTCAGGTTTCAGAAAAATGTCACCATGGAACACACGGACACCATCAATGACTATCGATCTTGGCATAAGTATGTTACTATCAATTAACATGAGCATGTTGAGGAGTTGAACTTCCATGGTTGTTTAAGTCATAGTGATGTTTAGCTTGGCTTGCTCAACCGTTTTGTTTCACATGGGTACATGTGCATTGTAATGTAAAGTCATGTCAAGTGTAAGTCAAGTTGTGATAGTTGGATGTAATAGTCATAGAGTAGATGAAGAGTCATGAGGGTAGTTGAACTGTCACAACGTGGAGTGTCAAGGGTCACCCCACCCTTTGTTATAAATAGTCCCTCATAACTCATTGTAAAGGCTTTTGGTCAGCCAAGCTTCCGATAAGACTCTTGGGGAGAGCTTGGACAGTATTGTAACGAGCCTTGGCTTCTCCACTGCATAGAGTTAGTACATCTCTTTGGAGGAGCAGGCGAATGTGGCTGTAATGTTCCACCATTGGAACTAGTGGTTGGACATGGATGTATTGTATGATTGGAACTTACACTTCTTTATATAATAAGAGCCAACACGTTTCATGCATATGTTGTATTGTATTCTATGCTATCTGATTTACTCTAAATGATATGTGTATTAGTTTGCTTATGCATGCATGTATAGACTATTCTATATAAGTATGTATGAATCTTTCTGAAATGTGTTGTTGGTTTAACCATCACTTTGGATTGCTCGCTAACTTGCCTTCCATGTTGTGATGTATCTTTGCTCGCGTGTTCCCTTCCAAGTCGAGTACTATTACAGATTGCCAAGGGGCACACTCACCTCAACCCCCATGTGTTAGAACCTCTCATGCACCTTCCTTGACTCATTCCAGTTGTCACACCCTTGCTACTAATAGAGTTATCTTACTTGCCTCTGTGCGAAATCACGGTCAAGGCATTACCATACGACCCATTGTTGGGACTCCTACACCAAACGATCTGAGGTCTAATTGGGACTTCTTAGTGGGGATACCCCCTGACATGTTGGCGGGTCCATCACCGTCAACAAGGTCCACACAAATTTCCATAGGCAGGGATCTAGAGGCAAAAGTAAACTAAAGGTAGATACAAAACAAGGATCTGAGAACAAAGGTAAACCAAAGCCATTCACAAGAAAAGGTGCAACAAGCAGCTGTAAGAAAATTGGCATTGGGTAGGGTGATTGATAGCCAAGAATATAGAAGGTTTGCCATAGGGAAAAGGTAGCTACAAGTTGTTGTATTTAATTAACTAGTTGAGAGCCTATAGACATACAATACCACCCACCTACACACAAAAATCAGATATTAGCCAAATCACTAATCTAAAAATTGATAGTGCTTAGAAGGGAATTATTTTTTTAGGATTGGGTCATTGTAGAGTCAGGTTTTGAAGACTAAATGGTTGGAGTAAAGACCCATGTCACAACTGCTCAATGAGCTGTCTTATGACAACATCCTTTTGTTGTAGTGAAACCACCCCTCTCTGCTACCTCCAAACTCCAAATTCTCCTCATCTTCGACACATATCTCATTCTTATACAAATTAGAAA
The DNA here is from genome assembly GCA_000404065.3 of Pinus taeda. Taxonomy (NCBI): domain Eukaryota; kingdom Viridiplantae; phylum Streptophyta; class Pinopsida; order Pinales; family Pinaceae; genus Pinus; species Pinus taeda. Next base: position 30,612 of record APFE031598970.1, on the reverse strand, counting down.
TAAACCCTAATTAAGATTCATTTCTATAGAGACCGCCCCAAAAATGGACAAAGAAAAATTCCCGAAAATTATCATCAAGCATCCATGTTCGTACTCCCCAACTCTCGCAATTTTCTTGAGTCATCCTCCTTAGGAAAGGAAGGTAAAGTTTATTTGTAATAAAAATATTTAAAAAAATAAATAACAATTATGAAATCATAAGAGTTCTTTATATCTTTATTATTTGCCCTTTTAAATTTCAATTTACATATTTTAAAATATATTTGTTAAATGAATAAATATATATGTTTTTTAATTATAAACCTAATTCCACATTAACACGATACAAATCACGTTTAATTATTCTCATTGCCTAAATATATCTTATGTAAAGCTTAAACATAAACATATATATATTTAAAATATTTGAAACTAACCATCTAAATATCTCCCCACAAGAACTTAAACATATATCCTTTTATAAAAAAATTGAAATTAACCATTTTAGTAAACCACTTGTAGATAAACACTGTACCCCACCAATCCTTTCTATAATTTATTAAAATTTACATAAATGAGTGTACCCCACCAATCCTTACACTTTTTCAATAATTTATTAAAAGTTACATATTGAATGATTTTAATTTCATGCCAACGTTAATGAAATCCTTTTCAAACAGCTATAAATTCCAAAATGCATGACATATGTAGTGAGGAATCTCTATAAAAAAAAATTAAAATGCATGACATATGTAGTGAGGAATCTCTATAAAAAAAATTAAAATGCATGACATATGCAGTGAGGTATCTTTATAAACAAATCCCCTTACCACTGTGCTTACCAGGTTAGACACGCGACCCCCGCATCACACTCCACCGCCCACAGCATCCAGCAGAGTTTATAAAGCTGACTTTAATCCGTCCCATCGAAATTTATCCCTCCTTTAGCTTTTCTCGGGATTTTCCAATAATTTTTATAAGCCTTCTCCTCATATTCTTCCTACTTTAATTACTCTTTCACCTAGAAATCCCCTCCGTTTGGTAATAGGTTTTCTCATGGGAGATCGTTTATCCTATGTTTTGGCAATAGTTTTGGAAATGGTGACCTGGTTAGGGGAGTTTGTTTAAGGAAATTGAGAAAGAGATATTTCTTCATACAAATGTTTCACTTGGAATATCTAGAGTTGAGTCTTAGTTAGGTTAAAAACATTAGCTCACATAATCACAATTCACCTCCACCTTTCCTAAGAAAAGGTTTTATCCTTCCATCTTCTCAGCCCTTCAACTTCTACATTGGTAGACCCTCCAAATTCTGCATGGGTAAATTTTATTTGTAATATAATGAAGAATTGGACATTGAGTGCACTCCAAAACTATCATCATAGGATTCAAAGATGATAGTGAACCATATGGATCAATTTGATGTGGAAATTCATGCAATGGATACAACAATGAAGACTTAAGTAGGCATGAAAGTTAGACGCCTTTTCTTAGATAGAATTTCTAACTTGTTTTCTATATCTACTATAAATTATCTTGTAAATATTTTGTTATTTCAATTTATACATTAGTATCATGTTAAAATTACATACAAGACTAAGATGGTTAAGGAATTGGGAATTTTATATATCTATTATATCTTTTTGTTAATAAGTTGTGATCAAACTTCAAAGGTTGTGTATTATATGATTATCTAATTTAGCCACAAAATTTTCTCATATAAAATTTATTTGTTTTTGTGAAATAAAATATCATATTTACTACTATAATATGGTTCTAGTGGATTGCATAAATGCTTTTGAAGAGTATCCATGTTTGTGGTGCATTGTGCTCTTTATTAAATCACAATTTTGGGAATTTAAATTAACAACTCTTTTTTCATATGAATTTTATGGATAAAAATATTTCGATATGTTTCTCTATGGGTTAGATCTACTTCAAAAACAAATCTTTATTTAATTGACACTTTGATATCAATAAGTGAAAATAAGAGTTACAAATATCAATAACTTAGTTATGTGAAAAGAAGAGTTACAAGCATCTCCTCATAGTTTTTGTTGTGGTAATGACTTCAACTAGTATCAATATTGCCTACTTTTTTTTGGAGACAAATGCAAACATTGAGAATGCAATACTCACCTCAACCAAGAGAGTTAAGTCTTCAAACAAGCTTAATAACTTTGTTTGGAAGCTTAAAGAGATCCCCAAGCTCGTAAACCCATTTTGATTTCCAAAAAGAAAGGCTATTAGTGGTATGTTGTTGGGAATTTTATGGGGATATGGCCAAATTGTAGCCCATTAGACTTGTGAATTCTAGGACAATGGATTCCCCGTCTAAAATGCAACTTTCAGCTCTATCATGTACAATAAGGGTTTTTTTTTTTCATTTCCAATTTTAGGGAAGATAAAAGACTTTGTTTTTGAAACATGGATCAATGGATTCTACTCAAATCAATGCTCTTTCAACTTTGATGAAGAGGAAGAGGTGCTCTCAATGGTGTGAATATGGGTTAAACTTCCCTACATTCCCTTAAATCTTTGAGATGTAGGGACACTAGAAGCAATTGTAAACAAGATGACGAGAACCATAGATAAGGTAGAGCCAAAGTCCGAAATGTATGCATGTGCTTGAATGCATGTGGAATTAAGCCTTGATGTTAACCTCTCAAGGGAAATTGGATTACAAATCAATAATTTATGCCATGTGCGAAGATTGAATTATGAGCAATACCCCTTTAAATGTAATAGTTTCCATGAATAAAGACGTTTTGCTAAAGATTTTATTGTCAAACATCATCCATTGCCCAACAATTTCATATTGAATTGGGTTTTTATGGTTTTTTCTATGTGGCCCAATCACAATGATATTCCTTCCTCTTCATATGTACCTTATCATCATTCTCTACTTTATCCATAATGTTCATATTTACCTTGTTTTCATCCTCTACTTTGATCACATAGTGCTTGATATTACACATCTCCAATTTGATGCTCCTAATGACAAATTGCATCTTAGACTGGGTTTTGTGGAGTTTGCTATGTTGTCCATCTCACATCTATGTTTCTTCTTCTTCATGTGTACATTGCTTTCATCCTAGATTATTTATTCACATAGTGCTTAAAATTTCCAATCTTTAATTTGATGTTCTTAAAGACAATTTTAAATTTAGGTTAGTTTTTTCTTGACATTGCTATGTGATTCAATTCACAATAATTTTCCTTCCTCTACTAGAATTTTTTGTAGGATGAAATTCTTTGTTTTTCAATTTTATTATTATTATTTTTTTGTAGAAACATATCCACTTACATTTATTGGTTAGAAAATTTTGAAAAAAAAAACCATTTACATAAAACAAACTTTAGAATATAATTTTGATGTACATAATTCCTTATATTTGTCAACTAACTAAATATTTATATATCATATTGTCTTAGATATATAAATGGGGACAAGTCTATCGAGGCAGAGGAATTGCCCAGAGGACGACAAAAAAATTTCAACAAATCTTGCAGAATGAGTGTTTAAATCAAGTTTTTGAAAGTGGAAATGGATTCAGTACCATAAAAAACTTTTAGGGCGCCAAAAATATTAAATTTTAACAACTGTAACCTAGATTTACAAAAATCCCTACTGGAAATTATCAAAATATTTCCAAAATTTTCATGTTTTTCAAGAAAAAACAATCAAGTTAGACTATGACTATAAATAGTTATAAACATATTATAGTCAAATTTCAAAGTTTACTTTTAATGCTCTTGTTGACTATAATTGGTTATAAACATATTATAGTCAAATTTCAAAGTTTACTTTTAATGCTCTTGTTATTTTTTCTAACCTATGTTTGTTTTTCATAAGCTATTTATCTACATAAATTATAGTTTCATGTAAATTTAATCAAATATAGTTACTCAATAATTTTAATAAAATAAACTATCCTATCAGTTATAATCTAAATCTTTTTAAGAATCAAACATAATTAATAAAATTGTGGAATACCAATATTTTCATATTTTTCCAACCATTAAATAATTTATCTCTTTATAACTTCAATTCTAACTTCTTTATTCTTAATTTTATTTTTTTTTATAAATAAATTAAAAAATACAAACCCCATCTCATATTAATAAAAGAGAAATTACATTTTTCATAACCTCTTTACCTAGACATGTCCCCCATAAAGCTTGAACATTGGACATGAAGCTTCGTTTAAAAAAATATTTGAGATTAGCATTTCACCTTAACCACGGTGAGAAGAAGATAACCATGACAAGAAGTGCATGTGTCTTTGGAACGAACAGATAATTATCATCCGTGTATTTTAATTAGGTTATACTTTTGTTTAAAAAATAATAAAAAAATTGGGAGAAAATTTTTAAAATTTAAATTAGAGTGGTCAAGCTTCAGTGTTTTGGATATTGAGTTTTTGAGAATATTAAATTTATTTATGCGATGAATAAAACAATCCTACAAAAATTTCACCAAATTCTAACCTAAAATTCTCCCCGACAAAATTGCGAAATTGTGGCTTGGACTGATCCTGTATGATCTCTAAGCTAAAATTCTCCCCGACAAAATTGCGAAATTGTGGCTTGGACTGATCCTGTATGATCTGCCGCCCTACTTTGAGGACGTCAAAATCATTCTTACGTAAATGAGTGTGGCCCACCAATCTTTATACATTTAATATTTATTAAAATAACAAAAATTTATTAAAAGCTACATGTCAAATAATTATGTTGCATCTGAAAGTTATAATCCTCCAAAGAAAATGCATGACATAAGCAGTGAGGTATATCTCTAGACGGAGACACAAAGCCGTAGACAACGGTAGAAACAAATCCCTGGACCGCCGTGCTTCCACGTTGGACACGCAACTCATGACATTCAGCCGGCGACAGCATGCCCCCACATTGTTAGAAAAGCTGCCCTTTTGCATCCGAGACGGCCTGAAAAGCTGACTTTTGTACATTCTCCGAACTTTCTCCGACCATTCCATTTTCCCGGTATCTTTCTACCCTTTTTTACGTCTCTGTATTTAATCAAAACCTTTCTCTCAGATTCTTCTTATTTTAATCACTCTTCCGTCTCGAAATCCCCTCTGTTTAATAATAGTATTATTTTGTGAGCGTTCGTCCATCCTTCGTTTTTGCCATAGGTTTTGCAAAGGATTCATTGTTCAGTATTTCAATCTTACACCAGTAATACCCGCCGCTTTGATTTAGGGAAGAATTTTATAACTTAGGAATGGCTTCTTCTCTTGTATTTTGCTGTCATGTTTTCTCATCCAGAGCTGGTCATATGGGTTTCCAAAGATTGCCCGAGGGGTCTATTCCCAGGAGCACAAATGTTAGATTTCGGCGGTGTTTCAAAGTAAGAGCCACACAGGTTTCTTCATGCGCAGGCGCAATTTCGGACGCCGGTCACATGGAAGGGCAGAATTTGTACGAGGTGCTTGGGGTAGGCCCAGGCGTAACGGCCAAGGATATCAGGAGGGCTTACAGAAAGCTAGCGAAGACGTTCCATCCTGATCACGCGGCTTCTCATGAGGAAAAGAAGCAGAACACCCAGATGTTTGTGCGGATACACAACGCGTATGTGACTCTGTCGGATCCACATGACCGCACTCAATATGACCGCCAGCTTGCGGGGCGAGTGCGGGGATTCGCCCGGCAGACGTGGAGTAAAGCGACGGAGCCGAGTTGTCGAGATTGGCGTGGTCGCGTGGGGCGGAATTGGGAAACGGATCAATGCTGGTGACGTGTAACCAGGGTATATCATGCACATACCTGTGCAATATGATTACCTATTCTTCCACATATTTTTCCAGACTGTATATACGTACGTTATCTGAAGCAAAGAGTAAGAATGTATATACATAAGTATGTACTTATGCAATATGATTACGTATTCTTTCACATCTTTTCCCAGATTGTATATACGTTCGTTATGAGAAAAAAGTGAATATATATACATACGTACATAGAAATGTTCAATTTATTTGGAGGTCTAGTTTGTCATATTCACCATCACTTGCAAAGTTGCGGTCATCGCTCTATCTTCGATGAAAATAGAGAGTGAGTTCAAGAGGCTGAAGTATTGTAATGGTGCCCCAATGACTTAGAACTAAGGGCTTCTTTGAAATGAATTTGAAATTACCACTAATTATTATGAAAGTCAAGTTGTATTTCCCACCCCTCTTTGATGGCACAAGAGCCTTGCTTTGCTAAAATTTTTTAGCTGCTTTTCTCTTGCCAATAATGAGGAATTGGACATCTAGCACACTCTTAAACTATAATTGGAGCATCCATCAAATGCAGTGAAGCCCGTTGATCAATTTGGCATGGAAATAGATGTAATAAATACAACATTGGAGACTCAAATGAGCCTGAAAGTTGACACTCTTCTTGAGTAGAATTTCTAGTTTATTTTGTACCAAGTATTTTGTTTGCCATGTATTTTTCTTATTGTTGTAAACTGTATGGTAGTATACATGCCAAGGCTAAACACATGAGACTCAAGTAATCAATAATATAGAATTTTAGATGACATATTGTATTTTTTTGTAATAATAAGAGGAAACTTTAAACTTGTTTATATTACACAACTATTGGATTTAATTATAACTTTTCCAATGCAAAATCTATCAATTATTATGAAAAAAATATATTGTATTTACTATTGCAATATGATTTTCATGATCAATGTGGATCGACCAATATCTCTAGTTTTTGCAATACACTCTGCTCTATATTAAGTCCCAATTTTGCAATACACTCAACTTTGTATTAAGTCACAATTTTGAGAATTTAAATTAACTATTATTTTTCATGTAAAATTTACGAGCATAATAAAGAATTGAAAATTTATGCTACGAAGATTTGTGAAGCAAACTTTAAAAATCGACCAATATTCTCTCGAATCCATTAATCTCAACAAAGCCGGGCCTTCGTATACATATAATTCCAATTGACAACCCCTCAAAGCGACGAAGTAAGACATGTAAATAAAAGAACTTTGATTTTAAAGTAGAAATTATGTTTGTCATTGATTTTGATGAAGTTCACAAAAATTAATTCAAATTTTTTAGGAAAAAATAATTTTACCAAAATTTTCACTAACTTTCTATCAGTCAAGGAAAAAAATAAAAGAAAATTACATCGAGAATATTCAATATTTCGAAAAAAACGGTTATGAACAATGTTTAGCAGGTGTAAAAAATATCAAGTACTGAAGTCTGAATATAGTGTCACTAATCAATCGTGAATGGCACAAATACGGTGTTTTTAACTTAACAACAAAATAATCACTGTGATGATGGATTAATTTTTTTTAGTGGTTTTTTATCATAAATGTGAGAGATGTAACTCCATTTATATTAAATTGCAGATCCAATTCTTTTTAAATTCAACAAGGTGTCATTCTTTTTAACTTTAGTTTTTATGGCCTTTGCTATATTGTCTTCTTGTTGTTAGGTGATCCTGGTTCTTCGTATGTATTTTATTTTCATTTTCTACTTTGTTTATGTGATGATTGAGATTTCACATTTCTAAAGTCATGTTATTGTAACTTTAGATTAGGTCTTGGTTTGGGATTTTAGTTATTTAGTTATGTGGTTAAATTTAAATTTAATGTGTTTTTTTCTTTACACCTAATCATCAGGATTGGGTGAATGTAATTAATGTAAATAAATAATAAGAAATATGAACAGTCATTGAGAGATAAAGTGAATAGTCTCTCCCTCATGTATATAATAAAGACCACCCTGAAGGAATAGAACATGAATTAATTTGTGGAGTTACTACCTGGCTTGACATGGTATCGGAGCTAGATCAATTTTTGGCATCTCCTTGTAACTCCCTTCTGTCATTTTCTTGCAGTCTATCCACTGCCCCCTGTGGAGTCTGTCTATCACGCTCTCTAGGCTATCTACCATAATCATTGTCTGCGCCATATTCCCTCCTTTCCTTTCTGCGCTCTTTGGGCTCTCTGCCATAATCATTGTCTGCACCATTGTCTACCATATTCCCTCTTAAAATTTGGCATGCCAGGTAGGGGCACGAACCCACAATCGCCTGATTGAAAACCCTTTTGCTCCATCAAATTCAATGGGAAGAACGAATTTCTAACATCGAAAGCCTGCGCTGAGGCATTTTGCACCCGGTGTTTGCTGATCACCTTGGTGTTGTTCCTATAACAATTGCTCAAGGGGAAGAGTTGAAGAAGCAAATTGGTGTTGTTTCGGATTCAAACCAGCGAACCAAATCAATTTTAATGGTGCGATGAGCGCAGATTGAATACGCTCTCCCAACCGACCTATCTGGTGCGTCTGCGCAAGAGAAAACAGTGTTTGGAGGTTGTGTGATAAACGCTGTGGTATACACCCGCATACATCATTCTTATGGTTGCTTATCTATATCGCCATTACCATTGCTTATCTATATGATTGTTTATCTTTAACGCTGCCTTAATACACAGTGTTGCATCAGCCTTACTACGCTAGTTCCATTGAAGTTTGAATAGTTTCTTGAACGCTAATAGTTTCTTGAACGGTGATAGTTTCTTTTACGCTACCTTAATACACAGTCTTGTATCAAACTTACTACGCAACATATATTGAACGCTACCCCACTCATGTATGCATTGGAATTTTTTTTTGGCATATAAAAATCATTGAATGCCATGTGTTGAATAGAGTTTTTTAAAACAAGGTCGTGGGTCAATCCATGAAAGCGCTATGGTATGGAGCGTTGTGAACCCTATATGGTATAACGCTGTATGGTATATACCTTTGTTGGAGCGTTGTATATACCTCTGTTGAAGCATTGTATTACGTTGATACACATTTTGATAGACAGTTTTTGTGTAATACACAGTTACGCTGCCATATATTTACACTGTTGTCTAGTTGAATTGAATTTGTTGTCCTGACATATCAAAATTTTATTTTTTCCCATTAGGAGTAAAATTTTGCAGCGGAAGTTTTTGTTACAGTATGCATTCAATCATATCCATTGTGGGAATAGTTCTCACTGACAAGGAGAACGATCCTGAGTGGTCCTGGATGATAAAACATGCCCTCATTTTCAATGAGTTATGGAAAGGAGTGTGCATTGGAGATGGAGACAAAGAACCAGAACAGCCTACCTCAGACAAAGAGCTCACTTGGGAAAATAAGAACAGCAAAGCTTATGCATTAATCGCAGCATCTGTAAATAAAGAGGTCAGTCGCCATATTTCGCCATTTTCAACTACTTTCGAAGCCTTACAAACATTGAAAGAACTCTATGACTCACATTCTGCACTTGAAGTTGTTCAACTCATGATTAAACTCTTCACTTTTGAATTACAAAATAATGGTCCTCTTGCTCTTGCATCCAAAGTAAAATCTATAATGCATGATATCAAATCCATTAAGGTTGAATTGGATATTCCTCTTATCCCTTTTCTCAAGGCACTTTATCCTACTTACTCCAATTATCTTGAGTCATTGCAAGCAAATGGAAATCTCAAAGATATAACCTTTGACTCTCTTGTGAAAAAAAAATTGCTGAAAGAGAAAAAGCTTTTGGAAAGAAGACAACCCTTGAATCTTCTGAAGAGGTTATGTGCCTTGCTCATAAAGAAAAGAATCCTGCTCAAGATTCTTCCAGAGGAAGAGGTGTTCGAAGAGGAAGAGGAAGATATTTCATAGGCAGGGGGAGTAGACACTCTCAAGGAGAAAAGGCAGATTTTCACTGCATATGCTGCAAAAGAAATGGATCACATGATGCCTCTACATGCAAGTTACCATGGGAAAAAATTGTGCTGCAAAGAAACCAACATAAAGGTAAAACTAATGACACAGAAAAAGGTAAAGCACCTGAATCTGCTCATTATGTTGTGGCACAATGTAATATTGGAGTAAATTAAGATTTATTTAATGCTTCACTTGCTTCTTGGAAAAATGATTGGTTGCTTGATTCAGGAGTAACGTGCCACATGACTCATAGAAAAGATTTTTTTGAAGAATTTAATGACAATGTTAATGGAACAGTATACTTTGCATACCAATCAAAATTCAATCCATCAGGGCTTGGAACAATCAGGCTTAAATTTCCTGGTCTTCCAGACTTTCTTCTGCATCATGTTCTATATCTCCCACAACTCAAGAGAAACTTGTTGTCCTTAGTCCACATCTGCCAGCAAGGTCACTCCATCCATAATTTTGATGGCAAGCTTGAGGTGAGAAAATCATCTGACCACTCACTTGTCATGAGGGGAATAGAAGAAGAAAGGCTTCTCAAGCTGCAAGGTACCTCTACTCGTGCACAACATTTATCATACAATTCTCATTATGAAGAAGGTACACTTCCATCAAGTTTATTATGGCATGCTAGATTTGGACATTTGAACTATGACAAGCTCCATTTGTTGAAGAAAAATGGTGTTGTTGGTTTACCTACAGTTCTTAGGAAATTTAAGCAATGTGATGCTTGCATTCTAGGAAAGCATAGCAAACAATCTTTTCATGATTCGCATTCAAGAGCACATAGAAAACTTGAACTCATTCATTCAGATTTATGTGGTCCAATGCCTGTTCTTTCTACAAATGGAAATAAATATATGCTGACATTTATTGATTACTACACTAGAATGTGTTGGGTTTACTTATTGAAGAACAAATCTGATGCTTTTCAAACATTCAAGAACTTTCATAAATGGATTGAAAATGATCCACAATCTCATATTGGGCCTATTCGTACTGATAATGGAAAAGAATACACATCAAATGAATATGAAAACTATCTTCGCCAACATGGAATCAAACATCAAACAACTGTACCTTATAATCCCCAACAGAATGGTGTAGCTGAAAGAATGAATAGGACAATCTTAAATATGGTACGCTCCATGCTCTTCTTCAAAAATGTTTGAATAATTTTTTGGGTTGATGTTGTTCTATTTTCTGCATATATAAAGAATAGATATCCATCTAATGCTATAAAAAACAAGACTCCATATGAAATGTGGTATGGACGTGTTCCTTCGGTAAAGCATCTCAGGGTCTTTGGTTCCACCTGTTATGCCTTGATACCAAAAGTACATAGAAACAAACTTGGTGCAAGAAGTCGTAAGTGTATCTTCCTGGGGTATTCAAACACCTCTAAAGCATACTGTCTCTATGATGAAGTCAATAAAAATTTTGTTGTATCTAGAGATGTAATTTTTCTTGAATCATCCAAAACTGACAATGTTGTTGAGCGGCAACTTGATCTCTTGGATAGATTTGCAAATACAAAATCATTTCAAGAATTTGATAATCAGATTCCACATCTTGAAGGGGGGATTCCTATACTAGATCAACATGTGGAATCTTCTTCTGAAGAACTCTCTCCCCCACGTGAAACTCCAACAACGGATGATGCTTTAAGTGATGTGATTGATAGAATTGGGAGACTCAATCTTGATTCAGTCCCAACTCAATCAACGAAGAAGCCTAGACCATCTGAGAAAGGTCCCCCAAAGTGGCTGACAAAGACACTTGAAAGTGTTCATCCTGATGAGGTTGGAAAGATAGGAACTAGAAATTCAAACCGGAAAAATGGAGGTGATGTAGATGACTCTAATTCACCTGTTCATATGGATGTTTCTTATGATTGTGAATTGAACTTGTCTACATATTTTGAACCAACTTCCTTCAAAGAAGCTACTTCTAATGATAAATGGAAAGAATTGATGCAAAAGGAGTATGATGCCCTCATAAAGAACGACACTTGGAAGGTGGTTGATCCTCCATTAGGAACCAAACCAATTGGCTGCAAGTGGGTCTACAAGAACAAGTATAAAGCTGATGGCTCACTTAACAAGCACAAAGTCAGGCTTGTAGCAAAAGGTTTTGCACAAAAGGAAGGGGTCAATTATGAGGAGACTTTCCCCCACAACGAAATGAGCTACCATTCAGACACTCTTTGCCCTAGCAACTCAGAACGGTTGGAAAGTCCATCAAATGGATGTAAAAACTGCTTTCTTGAATGGAAATCTAAAAGAGAATGTTTTTATGTCCCAGCTTGAAGGATTTGTTGTGAAAGGACATGAACATAAAGTATGCAAACTTGTGAAATCCTTGTATGGCCTCAAACAAGCACCGCAAGCCTGGTATGAAAAACTAACTTCTGAAACTCAATTTCAAACATTATGATCTTGATGATGCAACTTTATTTATCAAGAAAGTTGGAAAAACAGTTGTATATCTTGTGGTATATGTAGATGATCTTTTGATGACAAGGAACAATGAAAGCTACATTGCATCCATAAAGAAGGAGTTGGGGAAAAGTTCTGAAATGACTGATTTGGGCTATGTTCATTACTATCTTGGTATTGAAGTAACTCAACATCCAAAGTCCATATTTATTTCTCAAAAGAAGTACATTGGAGATCTGTTGAACAGGTTTGGCACGACATAATGCAATCCTCTTACTACTCCAATGGAACAAAACTTAAAGCTCACATCTATTGAAGGAAAAGAATTTGAGGATGCAAGAAAGTATAGACAGCTTGTAGGAAGTCTCACCTACCTAACTACTACCAGATCAGACATTTTGTTTGATGTTGGAATCCTCTCCAGGTTTGTGCAAAAGCCTTGTGAGGGACATTGTTCTGTTGGAAAAAGAGTTCTAAGGTACTTGAAGGGAACTCAAGACTTTGGAATCAAGTATACACGGGTGGATGACTTAAGCTTGATTGGATACTCTGATTCAAACTTCGATGGAGACAAAGAAACTAGGGTATCTAGTGCAGGATATGATATGAGGCTTGGATCAGGAGTTGTCTCCTGGAGATCACACAAACAATCAGTTCCATCAGATTCCACAACAGAATCAAAATGCGTGGCAGCATTTGAGGCAACAAAATAAATTGTGTGGCTGAGGAAAATTCTTGAAGATTTGCAGGTAAAATAAGTACAATCAACTCCACTCGTGATTGAAAATACCTCTGCAATAAAGTTGGCCAAGAACCCAAAGTTCCATGATCGGACGAAGCACATCAATACTATCATCTGATTCGACATCATGTTGAGGCCAAAACAATCCATCTCCGTCATTGTTCCACTAATGAGAAAATTGCAGACATCTTCACCAAAGCGCTTGGAAGAGAAAAGCTTGAACAATTCAGAATGATGCTTGGACTCACCAACACCCCTTCAGATTAAGGGGGGGAATGTTGACACCTAATCATCAGGATTGGGTGAATGTAATTAATGTAAATAAATAATAAGAAATATGAACAATCATCAGGATTGGGTGAATGTAATTAATGTAAATAAATAATAAGAAATATGAACAATCATCGGGAGATGAAGTGAACAGTCTCTCTCTCATGTATATAATAAAGACCAACCTGAAGGAATAGAACATGAATTTAGTTTTATTTGTAAATTTCATAATAGTGAGACTATGTAATGGTCATGTTCAAAAATAATATTCGAATAAGGTGAGGAATTAAACCAATGATTTAACATATAGGAGTGCCTTAACAACACACCCAATCATCATATATCCAAGACTTTGTGGACATTTTCGTTCTCTAGTTTGTTCACATGGTATTTGAGATTTTAAATCTTCAATTTGATATCTTGATAACAATTTTCAGCAAGTTAGATTGGGTTTTTGTGACCTTTGCTATGAGGTTAAATTCATACATATGTTTCTTCCTCTTCATAAATGTGTTGTATTCATCTTCTACTTCATCCAAATGATGTTTGAGATTTTCCATCCACAATTAGATGTTCCTAAAGATAATTTTCATCTTAGATTGGGGTTTTTGTGACCTTTACAGCTAGGTAGATTTATATTAATGTTACCCATGCCCCCCACTTTCTTTTTTGGTTGGAAGTAAAAACATTATTGGTTTTTTGTTTTTTTGTTTTGTTTTGTTTTGTTTTTTTGTGTGAAAATTATCTTTAGATTCCATATGAAGAATATACATGTTACACTTCTTGAGGGACTCATTAAACTAAATAATAAAGCTTGAAGCCATTACAATGAAGTTCACCATATCAATTGTGAGAATTGAATGTGAGAGGGTGGATAACAACTATTCCTACCAACTACTAAATATCATACAATTCACTCACCTTTAATAAAAAAATAAAATACATAAACATGTTTTTAACCTGATTGTTTGCAATGAAGTGGTACATATATGAGTGTGCTCCACCTATCTTATATAAATTCAATCATTTATTAAAATAATAAAAATAATTTATTAAAAACTACCCATTAAGTAATCAGTTGTATGCTAACGCTAATAGAATCCTCCCAAAAAACACAGTAAATTTCAACACAAAATATAAAGGTCGTCATAAAATGAAAATGCATAAGTAGTGAGTATATCTATATACAAACAAACAAATCCCTTTACCACTATACTTCCCATGCTACACATGCAACCCCTCTTTATCTATACACCATTTTACCCACTCAACCCCTCTTAGGAGACTCCACCAAGGACATAAAGTCTTTAGGAAGAAGACCCACACTGAAAGCTATCTCCATGTTAAATATTACCATCATCCATCCTAAAAATTTGGTGTCCTTAACACTCTTGCTATTAGGGCTCTTATAATATCTCACTCTAAGCACCTTAATGAATAGATTAAACACTTAACCTTTGTATTTAAGAGTATAGGATATAAATATAAGGATATTAAGAAATATATAAGAAGGGTTGAAGGAAAGATCCTCTCCAAAGGCCCTCAAGTTTATTGTGGTAAAGTGTTCATACCATTCATTAAAGGAGTTATAGATAAGATTGCAAAGATTTTGGGGAAGAAGGACATATTCACTCAGTTTACAACATCGGGAATGATTAGGCAAAGAATAAGGTCCGTCAAGGATAGAATCAATCAATAACAACATAAGGGGGTTTATAAGACTAATTGTTCTTGTGGTAAGAGTTATATTGGAGAGACTGGACACTCATTGCAGAAGAGAATAAAATAGCACGGAGCCAATATTAAGAATGAAAGATCACGCTCATCAGCCCTCACAGAGCACTCCTCGAAAACCAATCATCATGTTTGTTTAGAAAGTGCCAAGATTATCCCAGGGGAGAACACTGTCAAAAGAGGAAAATCAGAGAAGCACTTGAGATTATGAAACATCCACATAATCTAGACTAGGACGTGGGGAACGAGATTAGTGGAAACTGACTTCCTCTAATCAGACATATTAATACTTCCAGTTCTGCTTCCCAAGGTATAATATCCTAGGTATAATTTTCTATCCTTTACCTTATCTATATTGTCTAAGATTAAATTGTATTAGATTTAATTAACATTTTTAGTGCTTAACTTTAGACTCTATTTATATTTTAGTTATTAAGTATTTATTATGAATGATTAATTTATTTACTTATTAATGATTATTTATGCATAGTAATATTTTTTTTTTTATTACAAGTTAATAAATAATTAATTATCAATGAGTGATTAAATATTTTTGTTTAGTAGGTAAGCACCCACGGGGATTTGAACCAGTGACCTATCACAAGGAGTGCCTTAACAGTGCACCATTCACCATCAATCCAAAGCCCTGTTGGCAATGAGTGAGTAAATAATTATTATTATAAGTAAATTAGTAAATTCATTAATCATTAAGTAGATAAATTAAAATTAATTATTAATTATTATTAATGTTTTATTTATTTATTTAATGAATAAATAATATATTAATAATAAATAATAATATATTATTCATAATCAATTATTATTATTTATTTATTATTAGTCATTTTTCATTTCTAATGCATTATTTAGGTTTAGATTTTATAATTTAGGAATTCAAGCAGCTCTTTTTTAATAATTTTGTTATTTAGTATTTATCCATCTTCCCTTTTGACCGTTTGATTCTTCTTTCATTCATTCATTCACTGTCCTAAGGATGGATTCCCTTTGGGATTTGAAACGTCGACAAGATTCAAACTATACAGTGGAGAATTTGAACGATCCTTTTGTAATCAAAGACCACAGAAATTTGAAATTTGGTATTTATGTCCCCAAATTGTTGGAAAAGTTTGCAAGACAACCTACGAAGGTTATTTTTATGTGTCCTTCCTAAATTTCAGGCATGCTTTAGCTTTCTTTGGATCTTCTTATTTGTATTTTTTTCTTCTCTATATAATTAAAGCATTCCCCTCATATTCTTCTTACTTTAATCACTTCTCTATTTAGAATACTATGTGTTTGGTAATTGCCTCTTTCTTTTCTTTTTATTTCTTTTTCTCTATATAATTAAAAGCTTCCCTCGTATTCTTCTTGCATTAATCAATTCTGTGTTTGGAAATCATGTGTGTTTAGTAATTTCCTTTTTGGTCTATCGTCCATCCTTTGTTTAGCCATAGTGTACCTGCCAAGGTTACTGACTAGGATAGTCAATTATAGGGAACTTTGGATGATAGATTGTATATGTTAGTTAATAGATTATAACTAAATTTTAAAATTTTATTTTTGTAGTATATTGTTATTAGTCCCTACCGAGACATAGGGACTATAGCAATCATTTTTTGAAGACCAATTAGTTCAACATGAAAATTGGTGAATTCCTTTTCCATTTTAACTAAAGTTTGTTTTATATTAATTAACTCCTTTTTCCTTTTAACCAATCATCGAAATCATTTTCTTCCTTTTAACCAATCAGTGAAATCATGATCTTATTTGGCTTCATATTTAGGAAAAAGTTAGGATGCGTATAAAGTAATAAAGACAATTTGAAACTGAAATGGACTAATGTTAGCTTTCACTTAGCATTAATTCTAAAACATTTTATTCTAAAAGAACTATGGATCGAAAGGTCAAAGTATAATCCTTTTATAAACATGGAGAGACATGTCTATCATATTTATTAAGGCTATTGTGTGACCTAATGTGTTGTCGTTTGAATTTTTTTCCTATGGATGGCCTCTTCTCTATACCACTTTGCACACATAACACCTTCTAGGGCTATTGGTGAAAGTTCACTTGGTTATTGTTTATCAGACCCGCACATGGGATGTTCATTCAACGAACCATTGACATATCACTTGTGTTTGTGGCATACTAAACCATACCTGTAATTCAACTACATATTGGAAAATACCTCTAAAAATCACATTATTTAACCCCCTACCAATACGAACCCAATACACTTTCCCAATTTAAAAAACCCCTACTTTCATTAGATATTGTAGGTATTCATTTTTTCATTAACATTTTTTATACCCCTTTATATTTTTTCATTAACTTTGAGCTCCATTTTTTGTCCTTACCAATATAAAAAGACTTTACCCCCATTATATGCTCAATATATTATGTCATTTTTTCCTCAATATATATCCCCCAATATGAACCCATGTGGTATGGTATTTCTCCCCGAGTGAAGCCCCCATGGACCTGCATCACAAGAGCCTCCCCTTCAACTTGAAAGACACTAGCCTTCTAAATTCTTGAAATTTTAAAGCTTGAATGATGCTTGCACGCACTTGAAGATATATGTAACACTACTCATGACTTGCTAAAGGTCCTTATAGCCTTGCTCCTAGCTTGCAAGGTGATGCACAACTTCATTTGTTGAGCACGTAATAAAAAATAAATGAGCGCCTAATCAAGAAAGGATGGAGAAAATCCATGCAACGATAATTCCTAATCCTAGAAGTCCTCCAGGTAAGAACTCATTGAAGAAGTATGCTTTCATAAACGAAGTATTTTTCACGTTGTCTTCAAATATGAAATAAAATCTCGTAATACATTTGTAATACTAGGAAAACATTGCTAGTTTATTTGCTTTCCATGCAGTACAATGAAATGGTGTATGTTACACTTGAAATCTAGATGATCACATGTATTTTACCCATCCATACCCATGGAACTTGTTCTTTTGACAACGATTCTGAATATGCAATTAATAATTGGCAGGATCGTATGTATGAATTGACAAATAGAAGATGTGCATTATTCAGAACTCTTTGCTCCTCAATCGCTTGTGTCTATGTTCCCCATTGGGAAATTGTGCATTTCAACTTTCCTATTTTGTGTGTGTCCCACATATTCACCACTTTCTGCAATGCAGGAATGGATTTCTCCTTCTGCACCATTCAAAACTGTAACAATATCTCTATGATTTATATATCCATAGGGGCTCAAAAATTAAATATAAAACTTGTGCACTTTATTATTTAATATGGCCTATTTACCCTGCAAAATAAACTAAGGGGAAGGGATTAGGGTTAGGATTAGCTCAGTTAGTTGTACTGAAATGGTTAGGTTTAGCTCAACTAGTTGTACTGTTAGTTATGTAGAACCTAGAAAAGGAAAAAAATATTGCCTAAACAAGAAGGAATTTCATACACTCAGAATTTGTCTCAGGTAATGTTCGTCTTTGAGACAGTATGTTCTTCGTTTAATAACTTGTTGTAGTTGAGTGGAAAGCCCTCTTGGAACCCCTTCTCTAACACATGTAGATCTTCCTTCAACACTCCAAACTGCACTCATCAACACAAGGTTTTTCTATTTATTAGGGTTTTTAATTCCCGCCATGGCTAGGGCCTGTAATCACAATCACAAAAATTAGTCAGGCACCAATAAAAACATCAATAAAAGCGTGCCAATAAAGAAGAAGAAATTTACCTCTCCTATGGTAATGGGATCTGTATGTTCCTCGAGCCCTCGCCTCTGCTCTTGAATCGATTTGACCTAGTGCCTTTTCCCCTCGACTCATATTGCTAATCATGATTAGAAAACACTTTACTTGTGAACTAGAATAATTTTCGATGAATACACTATGGGTTCTTACAATCGCAAATTCCAAATGTTTCCCAAAATCTCGCAAGTTTTCCACATTTCTCTAGAATTGATCATTTTTGCTAGTCTACAAAACAATCAAATTTCACATGAATATATTCTAGTGGGTTAATTAGAGGTTTTCAACTTTCTTTCCAGACCCCACACAATATGCCACAAGGATTGTGCAAACATGCCTAATGTGTCTAAACATACACGAGGGACCTCAATTTTTTTAGCCACGACTGACACATAACTGAGGAGGAAATATATAATCAAGCACCAGGGTGGAGACCAATAAAGCCGCTTATTTCTCCTCTCATAAAGCATTCCAGCAACCATTCAAACGACCCCTACATATGATCTTGCCAAATATATTCCATATTTCTCACATTAACAATCAATAGTTATCACCATGTCAAATTGTGGTATATATGCATGTCCATGCTCATAACTGAGAGATACGTAGTCATAATATGGGCCATTCTTTAGGTTGTAATTCATGTTTAATTAAATTAATATATTTCCTTTAATCACTTTTAATTGTGACAATTATCGGGCCATGTACCCCACAAGATATTGGATTTCAGATGCAAGCATTAAGCGTATTTCTCGTCACCACATTTTGGATAGTAAAAAAGAGTAAGAGACTAAAAATTTGAATATATTTTCTAAATAGAAACTACATCATTCTCTAATTATTTATATTTGTGCATACTATATAGAACTTTGTACTTGCTATCAACTTTATCATGGCCGCAGTTCTGTGTAACTGTGTACCTGCCATCAACTCTATCATGTCCACAATTTTGGGGTAATTTTTAGTATTATACATGCAACCATTTTCTATGATAATATATTTACATAAAAAATCACATTCCACTATTGCAAGAATTTATGAATTTCATAGACAATGATAAGAAACATGTCATTATGTATATTGTATTATTATTAGGAGCAGTTCATCTTTTTTTTTCTATTTTATAATGGACAAGATATTGTTCACCTTACTATTGTATACATTTTAAATATAAACTAAGTGTTGTGGTAACAAAGTGTGGCGCAATTTATACATTCAGCTCTAACACCTCTAGATAGCTTTGTCGTGGGACAACATAAGAAGAATGGCATCCAAGATTGATTATGTGTGCAATAAATTCATGTGTATTATTTTACTTGGTAATTTTCCCCAAAGTGTATTGTGCTTTTGTAGTGTTGAATTTCCTTTTAAATTGACATGGGCTGAGAACTGGGAAGTTACCTCATTCATACGCAGGTCTCTTTAGGGTATTTGTATTATCTAGGTGTCGTAGGGAAACCTTACACCCCCCATTACTTGAAGTAATGGGGACCCTTTCCATTATTTTTTGGCTAAGCAACTTTTATAATTTTCATTTAATTTAATTGTCTTACAATTTTTTCATTTTTTAGTTTTCGCCGGATTTCTATTTTAATTGTTTCATTGGATCCGACTTTTCACTAGCTTTCCATCGATATTTGTTTTGGCCCATTTGGTCAAACAATTTATAAATGGAACTCCTTTGAAGATTGATCGTTTTCTCGCCTGGACTAAAAAATGTAAATAAATGTATGATATTTAATTTTTGCAATTAAAATAGTCATTTATTGTAAATATTAACTCTAAGTTATTTTTTATTAATTCTTTCATTTTTCACTAACGGTCCTACAAAATGACCCAGCTAAGTTGTACAATAAATGAAAACACGACTTAGGATCTTAGTAATTTACTCCAGTTTGTTATTTTAAAATAAATTGCCAAACCCAAAACCCAAAATTGCAGAGTGGTTATAGTCTAATTTGTAAGATGGTTAATTCACGTGACCGCACCTCACCTCCCTTCTCCTATTTCCAAAAAACTTACAATAAAATTTTGCCATCGCGTATCGTAATTTCCTGAAACTCCTTAATTCAAAAGTTTTTAGATTTGCAATTAAAAAAATGCAATGAGATAAAAAAGTTTTAATATTAAAAATTTCGCTCACTCCTTATACCTCCCAACACATGACCTCATCCTCACCTCACCTCACCCTCCACTCACCTTACTCCTTATTCCTCCACATCACTCACCCTCAACTCCGTTAAGTCTCACCTCCCTCCACGCTTACCTTATCCCTCCATGCCTCATCCTTCCATGGTATATACGTTAACACAATATATGAATGTGAGTTTGGTTTTTAAATATATTAATTTGAGTTTGGTTTGGTTTACCATTGATTCCAATGGTTTGTTGGTTTGTTTTTTTTTAATTAAGTTTTATTATATATTATATAATATAATATTATAATTTAATTATAATTTGATTATTGTAGTTTTAATATATTTAGTCTATAATATTAAATTTAATATAGTATAATATAATTATTTTTTTTAATTCATCTTTATATATAGTAATTAATTTAGTTTGTAATTACAATTAATTAGCATTAATTAAATAACAACTATAATCTAAGTTATGATTAGAATTTAATTAAAAAATATGATTTTTAGCTCACACAACAGAATTTCCAAAATTTTGACAATTGTAATATACCAATTTCAGAAGCTAATAAATGGAATTTTACTTGGCCAAATGAGGCCCAAGATAGCTCATTGGAAAGATAAAATTGTGGAGAATATTTTTGAACTAGTTTCATTTACAGATTTGATTATTTATTGGGTCTAAAATCCAGCAGAACATCAGGCTTTGAATTTTTAACAAAATCAATTTTCTGAGTTTTATTTTATGCATTCTCATTTTCCCATGACTTCTTCTGAGTGCGAACCCATTCATCAATAATCTCCTTCGCCAATTAAATCATCACAGGCAACAATAGAAAGATCAAATTTGCTTTTCAATTATTTATTTAATTGAATTTGATTGGATTTGTTTTAATTCTAGATTTGACATTTTGGTTTTATTTTTTGCATTTTAATTTTGTTTAGATTTGTTTTTGCAATAAAATAGTTGAAGAGATGGAGACAAAAGAATCTCAATCAATGAGAAGGCTCCAACAATCGAAGAATGAAATTTTGAGCCAATGAAAAATGATTAAACATATTTCTTCTTCAACAAACTTTCTTGTTAAGAATTCTTTTGAAACTATTATAAATAACATATTGTAAAATGTAATAAAGGGCTTCTCTCCTCTACAATTCTAGAATTCTAAAAACACTTATGTAATAGGAATCTAGAGTTGTAGGTGGGAGGAGAGAAAATCTCAAATCTGGGGATTATTGAGGATTTTTCTTTTGCAATCTGAATTATGTATGATGGACAAAGTTTGCACTTCTACAACTCTTGTTGTAACAACAAAAGTTCAAGAAATGTAAAGAATTGTTGGAGATCAGAGCCAAAGAAATAGATTCAATAAATTGGTATTTCTAATAATATTGTTTTAAATACTAGTTTCATTTTATGATGGTAGGAATGTGTCATTTTATTCATATTTGTGCACTATTGTCGGTATGAGTAATTTTTCTCAATCACATGTTATTATTTATCTCTTCTCTTATGGGTTGAATTCTGATTTCCGAGCAACTATTTACTCAGAAATATGTCTTTTAATACTAGTTTAACAAATAGTGATAGGGTGTGAACTACTTGAATCCTTATATTATTGTTTAATTATTCGAATTACTGATTAAACAATCAATATCTTTTTGTGAACTTCTTCCTAAATGTTGTTGGTTTATTATTTCAGTTAACAGGTCTATGAATAGAATATGTTTTGGTATACATAATGTCAATTAATTGAACTACTTTATTATCTTGATATTCATTAAAAGCCATACATATCTAAATCCCAATAATTTAAATATCTTGCTCTCAGTTGGGTTAGATCTAATTGAGATAGGATTAGGATTTAGTTCCTTTTGCTTGCATTATAAAATAAACTTGCATTTAGATTTAATTTTACATTTTTGTAAGTCCTCTTCCAAACAGGCAAACTTTAGTTGTGGCTTGGCTGAGCCCTAGATTAACTTAAGGATCACTTTCTTGCCTGTTCAACAAGAGGGTTGATCTGATACCTCTTCTTCATTGGTGGATGAAAGTCATATTTTAAGCCATTATGGAGATTGAGAGAAGGTAAGTGGACCTAATTGAACCAATCGGAACCACCATTCCAACCGGAAAAGGAGTTTCTTTAAGGTCTGGACTAGGTGGTCATCCCCCAATGTTGTTGTAACGAATTTCAAGGCTTCAACACTAGGTAACCACATGAGTAGGGCGCACAATGCTTATAAGTGATATAAGGAAATTTTATGCATTTTGGAAAGACTTTCTGGATGACTATAGGGTTGCCACTAGTCCATAACTAGTGGAGTCTTTGAAAGGAATTTTCATAATTGAAGAAATTGTTTGTAATGTTTTCACTACTCTTGTTTCATGAGAGGTTGGAGTTTACACATTTTTTTAGGGTTCAAAGGCAACTCTTGGTCATCAAACTGAGCCACATGATTAGGAATCACATTTGCTTAAAGGTGATATGGAGAATGTTCTTGTGGTACAAATTGTAGCAGACTATTGTTATTTGTTAGCTCTCACCTGTTAACCCACTGGCATGTAAATTTTGTAACTTCAATATATTTTATGTTCCATTGAATTTATAAAACTACTTGATGCATATGTTGCAAAACCTTCTTATGAGTGCAAGTCCTTTGTAAAGAGCGATGATATTGGTTAGCCTACCTAAAATTTGAGGCATTAAAATTCTTTATATTTCAAATACTAGACTAAATCAGATTAAGCTTCTTAATGCATTTGAATTCTGTTGCATGTACATATATTATAGATTAATGTGAAAGTCCATTTACTTCTAAATAGGGCGAGCCCTTAATCAATAATATACATCATCTTCAACTAGTTTCAAAGGATTTGTAGGCTCCAGGTTGTGATATATATTTAGTGCTTTATTTGGAGATGGACGTGATATTTACTCAGACGAAGTTGAGTTGGATCCCAGTGTCGTTATTCATATTTTATGTGGGAAGCATCCTATAAATCATGGTTCATTCATGGATTTCCATGGGGTTTCTCTCCTTGAAATGATGTTGGGTGTTTAGTATACCTGGCCTCATTCCTCTACCAGACTTGTCAAGCATTTCTAGTTTGAATAAGTTCATTTCTATTTTTTTGAAGATCAACTATGAGGTTGAGTGTGATAGCTTTAATGACGACCATAGTAGATTTATAGGATGGAAAATTGAGCGAGCAAGTAGATATCAACAAGCCATTGATTATGTCTAAGTTGAAGACTGAAGGTAGAAATAATGAGAAGACCGAAGACAAAGAGTTTCACTGAGAAGCAATGGAGGGTTGATTGAAAGTGTGTTGTTGAGCACATTTGTTGTTGTGATGGGTTCCCTGGAGTTTGGATATCGTGTTAGTACATTCATATTAGTGCATGAACATGGTGTGATCTCATTTGAATATTACAATAGCACAGAATCAAATTTTGGATATTAAAGTAGCATAAATCCATCTAGACCTAAGTCTTTGCACCCTTAAGGTTACAAGTTCTAGGTTGGGACCTGGGTGTCTCCAATTTTGATATTTCATACCCATGTTTGATATGCCTCAAGGTGACCAAACTAAGGTGTGCCACAACCTCAATATTTGGAAATGTGATCATCACATCATGCTTACATGGGTTTGTGCTAATGTTAATAATCAATGCACCCAATGCACAATTTAAATTCAATCCACAAATACATATCTAGTTGTTGATGGATCCCAAACTCCACTTATGCTAAAGAGCACTGACATGGAGACTTATATAGGAACATCTAAAGTAGAAGTGGATATTGTAGAAGCATAATGGTGAGAAAATAGGAAACAAGGTTGATGGGTTGATGGTTAAGCATAGAGCTTGATAGTATGAATTTATGTTGGAAATTCTCTGATGAAAATAGTGCATTTGCATCTATTTAGAGTGGGACATTGTAATGAGTTAAAAGTAGCAAATGTATCACCCATTGATCCAAAATATTTTACTTACAGACGCATCATAATTACATATAACAGAGTTAATTAACCATGGAACTTAAAAGCACTTAAACAATGCAGAAATAATCAGAAGAACTCAAAAACCATGACACGATGATTTGATTACGAAGTTCGTCCAATTTGGACTACGTCTCAGGGCCCTGCTCAATAATGGGGAGGCCTTCATTCAATTAATGGCATAATGATCCGAACCTAAATAGGAACACAACAACTTACATATATACTCATAAACATAGAGATGCAGCAAAAAAACACTTCACTTCATTAATAGAAAAATATTGAACTATGCTTACAAACAGAATGAAAATAAGGTAGCTTGGGCGATGGTAGCTTATCTCTGAGAAGAGATGTGGCGGTTACATGCCTCTGAACTGAGTTATAATGAGGCTCAAGGGCCTTTTTATTATTGAACAATAATAGAAAACCCTAAAAAACCAAAACCCTAACTCGAGGAGATATAACACCAAGACTTTATGGGCCCCATCGGGGTTAGTTGGGTAGCCAACTTCCCAGGGTCGTAACTTGGTCATATTATTTCCGTTTGAAGTGTATGATACCTCGTTGGAAAGATCTCTCCGAGGACTACAACTTCCAACATGAATACTCATAAAATTTATGAAGCAATTTTTCCAAAAAAAAAAAAAAAAAAAAAAAAAAAACCGTCGTTTAGGGCCTCAAAACGACTCCGGAAGTTTAGGACCTGAAAAACTATCAAAAATAGTAAATTGTACTACAATTAAGGAACCTGAAAAAACTAAAAGCAACAATGGTGAGGGTCCAAGTAGAATAGGTGGGTGGCCATCAATATCCATCTAGATCAGTCCTCCCCCCTTAGGAAGTAATGGTCCCCATTGTGTTGAGTTCCTCCGTGAGATGAGGAAACTTCTGCTGAATTTGGTCCCTGGTGATCCATTTGCCTTGGTGAAGGACTCGACCTGCTTTGACAACTCGATATAGTTGTATCCTCTATTGCTGAGTATTCTTAATCTATGTGTCCATGATCTGATTAGTTGTGGCCTGTTCCATGCAGTCTGGGTTGAGCTCTGTTGGTGTGAGCTGTTCTGTAATGTTAGGTGTGTCCAATAATGGTGGAAAGTATGGCTGAAGGTGATCTACATTGAACACTAGGTGCAGACCAAGGAAAGGTGGGATGATGAGCTCGAAGGCATTGTCTTCGGCAGCCTTGGTGATGGTGTATGGCCCATATCAGAGCAGGTGAAGCTTGTGGTGGGGCCTAGCAAGGCGCTCCTTCTGCAAATGTAGCCAAACATTATCGCCCACCTGGAATTTGTGCGGAACTCGATGCTGATCATGGTGCTGCTTGTACTTAGCATTGGATCTATCCAATATATCATCGACCTTTTGGTGAATGTGTTGAATGTGCTCAATGAAGTTGTTAGCCCTTACATCTTCAGACTGCATGTGATCTGAATCTACCTGAGTGGTTGCAAATGGTATGGCCACATCAATGGGGCATAATGGTTGAAATCCCAACCATACCTAAAAGGGGTTGTGGCCTGTTGAGTTGTGGAGAGCTCTATTGTAGTTGTGTTGGACATAGGGGAGACTTCCATCCCATGTGTCTGGATGCTTCGAGTTGTACGTGCGTAGAATGTGTACAATCATCCCGTTGACAACCTTTGTTTGGTGATCAGTTTGGGGATGGAAAATCGTGAACTTAGTGAGTTTTGTATCTAATGTCGACCAAATACTTGACCAAAATGCACTCAGGAATTTGTTGTCCCGATCTAAGATAATGGACTGTGGGATCCCAAAGTGTACCCACACTTGCTCAAAGAAGAGCTTAGTAGTGGCTTCTACTGTGATACTCTTCTTACGTGCCACCATGATGGCCATCTTAGAGAATCTGTCGACGATCACGAAAACACAATCATTTCCATTCTTAGTAGAAGGAAGGCCTGACATATAATCCATGGAGACAGATTCCCAAGGCTAACTAGAAGTAGGTAAAGGAGTATACAGGCCTTGCTTTTTTATGGTTGGTTTGGCAATGGCGCAGGCAGTGCAGGATCTAATGTACTTCCCAACATCCTGACGAAGTTTCGGCCAATAAAAATACTTTTACAATACTGCCACGATTTTCTCTACTCTAAAATGTCCAACGACCCAGCTGTAGTGCGCTTCCTAAATAATATTGGCACGCTCACTTGAATGAACACATATGTGTCCCAAGTGGCATAACAGTGCATCTTGAAGGTGAAAATTTGGAACTTTCTTCCCTTCCAGGAGTGTCTGGTATATGCTGATGAATTCTAGATTTCTCTTGTAAATATGTTGCCACCCTGATGTCTCATGCCCACAGGAATCAAGCATAGTGATTAGCGCCATGACCGGTGGTTGACTGAGGCAATCAGAGACATTATTGGTGTTGCCCTTCTTATACTTAATGTTCAAATGGAACTGTTGCAGATAGGTGGACCATTTCTAATGACGATCGTTTTACAATTTCCCTTGTGTTTGTATGAATTGTAGAGGTCGATGGTCTGTATGGATGACCATTTCCTTTCCCAGAATGTAATGCTTTCATTGACGACATTCTTGCACAATGGAATACATTTCTTTGTCATAATTGGGGTACTTTCAGACTGTGTCTAAAAGTGTCTCACTATGGTAAGCCATTGGATGCCCATGTTGAGTAAGAACTGCACCAATAGCATAGTCGGAGGCATCTGTCTCAAGCTCAAATGGTTGTTGCAAGTCTGGTAATGTGATCATTGGTGCAGAACAAAGGTGATTCTTCAACTCGAAGAACGCCCACTGCTGGGTTTTCAACCAAAAGAACTTGCCTTTCACTTCGTCCTTAGTGACTTGACTTAAAGGCCAAGCGATATCAAAGAACCCCAACACGAACCTACGTAGAAATTTTCAAGACCCAAAAAGCTGCAGAGCTCTGTTAGAGTGGTTGGGACTGGCTAATCCCGAATGACTTGTATCTTGGATAGGTCCACATGTACACCCTGATCATCAATGATGTACCCCAGATATTGAACCTGGGTCAGGCCAAAGCATTAAGGGAATTTTGAGGTCTAAAATGGGCCTCCTAAGAAAAAATGTACAACCAAAATAAACTTTATAAGAACCAATAGAATTCAAGATGATGATGTCAACCATGGGGGATGATTCACCATTTTTGGAGTAAAAAAGTAAAAATATTAAAAAATAATAAAAGAATAAAATGACTTTTTCTACTCATATTTCAAACTTATCACCCTAAGTGTTTACTCAAATTTTGAATTGGAGTACTTGTTGGATGAAAAATTTAATTCCTCATCCAAGGAGTACCCATGTTACACACTTTCAATGGACCGTGTTACACAAAAAAAATAGAAATACATGAAAAAATGTGACTGCAATCACGTTTTTCATGTATTTCTCATTTTTTGTGTAGTAGGGTCCATTGAAAGTATGAAACATGGGTAATCCTTGGATGAGGAATCAAATTTTGCATCCAACGAGTGTTTCTGCTCGAAATTCAAGTAAATCCATAGGGAGATAAGTTGAAAATATGAGTTGAAAAAATAATTTTTCTTTCTTCCCTCTAAAATTTGATAATGTAATCTAATATTATTTTATTATTTCCATTATTATTTTATAATTTCCTTAGGAGGCCCATTTTAGACCTCAAAATTCACCTAATGGTACATTTCTCCAAGTTAGCACACAACTTGTGTTGTCGAAGGGTTTGAAGGACCTACCGAATATGATGGAGGTGCTCTTCCCAACTCTAGTTGAAGATCAAGATGCCATATAAATACATCACCATGAATGCATTGGTGAAAGGCTGCAATATGTCGTCCATTAGTCTCATCAAGGTTACAGGGGTGTTTATCAATCTGAATGGCATGACCAACCATTCAAAAAGGCCCTCCTTGGATTTGAAGGAAATCTTCCATACATCGGAGGGTTCACTAGGCACCTGGTGATAACCTGATTTCAAGTCAATCTTGCTAAAATATTTGGCCCCCTTGAGCTTGTCCAGAAGGTCATCAATCCGCGGGATTGGGTACCTATTCTGGACGATGATCTTGTTCAGCACCCGATAGTCAATACAGAGCCTCCAAGTCCCATCCTTTTTCAATACCAATACAATTAGGCTCCCACAGGGTGATGAGCTTGGCCTGATGTGCCCTTTCTGTAGTAGTTCATGAATCTTCCTCTTGATCTCATCGTTCTCTAGAACAAAGCATCAATAGATAGGTCCATTGGGTAGTGGCGTGCTCGGGGTCAAATCGATGGAGTGCTTGACCTGACAGTGCAGAGGTACCCCTGTGGGTGAGGCGAAAATGTCCCTGTACTCCTCCACGACCTTGTCCATCTATTGTTGATGTGTAGAGGAGCCCTTCCTAGAAGTCGTGGCCACAACCTTCTTCTTTCCTTGGAGGCGAATCATAAGGAAAACGAATTTCCTAGTCTGGGAAATGATCTTATTGCTTTTCTTTGCAGTGATCAAAGAGATGGCAATAGGCAGGGCTACCTCCGATATCCTGTACAACTTATTAGCCAAAGTAATAAACACGAAGCGAGGCCTAGACTCATATACAACATGTCACTTCCACAAGTATGGTTGTCCTTGATGAGCCTAGGTATTGCAACAAGAATGCTGCAACTCCCAGGGCTACCATCTTTACTTATCAACCGGGGTTCGTACAAACTTGGAGGTGATAGTGTTATATGCACAAGTAAAAGTGAATATCTTGCCTGTTGTCACTTCTCATCTAGCAAGAGATCCCAAGGGTTCTAAGCCAAACTTTTATAAGGTCAGAAGAAACTTAATTCTTTGATGGAAGAAGAGGAAATATATTCTAAGAGAGAGCCACTCTATTGCAATAATGAAGAAAATAGCATGTAATGTTAAACCACACCATAACCTAACTAACCATCTAAATAGCTATGCTAAATAGAATTGCTAAATCAACGCTAACCTAATGCTGCTATATAAGTTACAGAGGTAAAGAGCATTAAACTATACTAAGGTGTAAGCAAAGGAACTAAACTAATTTTTTTTTCAAGTGGAAGAGCATTCCGAGATCAAAATTGGTGAAAGGAGGATGTAAGGACGCAGTAGTGCATAGGGACCATTGGATCGATCAACGAATGGAAGATGGACATTGTAGATCTTATCACGGGGGCTTAAGTGAATAGATGGACGAACAGGGTAACGAAGCAGATGAACGACAGAGATCTTATCGCGAGGAAATAAGTGTATGGATGGACGAACATGATTAATCGGCAGATGAATGACGAAGATCATATCACGGGAAGAAAACGTGTGGAAATGATGGAGCGGGTTTCGAAGGAGGTAAGCAGTTTCTCGTGTGCCCTCAAAGCTGTTGTATTTCTGAATTTCACACAATTAGCCTAACTGAGTGACACGTAGCACGAGAAAACCACTTTTCTTGTGTGCTCTCAGGTGAATAACAGTCATGCAAGAATTTGCTCGAGATTGTGCAA
Organism: Pinus taeda; assembly: GCA_000404065.3. Taxonomy (NCBI): domain Eukaryota; kingdom Viridiplantae; phylum Streptophyta; class Pinopsida; order Pinales; family Pinaceae; genus Pinus; species Pinus taeda. The sequence continues at coordinate 360 of APFE031598970.1, read as the reverse complement.
TAGCCATCGAATCAGGCTAGACAAATTGACGGTAGAGATTGGGGTCCATAAAGTATTGAGGTGACGCAATAGTCGTTGGATCAAGAGACAGATCGATGGTGGAGATTAGAGCGCATAAAGTAGGTGGAAGACTTCGTGCACGATGGTCGTTGGGTAAAATGATGAATCAAATGGTGATTGGTCAAGTTTGTTGTGGATCGGATGGTGAGGAAATGATGCATGAAGAATGTGCTGAAGGAGGTTTCAAATGAAAAGGACATAAAAACCAATGAGGGTGAACAAGTAACTGCATCATACAACAAACTCCATAGCTCATATGAGAACTAGAAACCTGTGTTTTTGGGGTTGTTGAAGGGCCTC
>APFE031598969.1:16948-28810 GCA_000404065.3 Pinus taeda | reverse complement strand
TTTTATTAATTAGTAAATTTAATAATTTTATAAACATATAAAATATGATATTACTTCAAAAGTAATTAGTATAATTTATAAACAAAATAACATACCTTTAATATACATTTCATATATATAGTTAGTTATTAATTTAATATCTTATTACCATTAAAATTACATATTTATTCATTTATTCTTATTTAATCCTAACATCCTATTGTTATTATTTTTAATAAGAAAAGATTTTATGTAACCTTATTTATTCCTTTAAAAGAATTCATTCGCACAAATAATAATTTTCAATAACCTTAGTTTTATTCTATTAACAACATAAAGTTATTTAATTAAATAAATTACTTAGGATACTATTCATTGTACCTAATTGTGTTTAATTCTAGAAATAAAATAATTTATTATTAATCTTAATATTATAAAAATAATAATATTAAATTTATTAATATAATTTTGGCCTGGGTCCTAGAGTCAAAAATAGTTGTTATGTGGTCCTAGAGTCAAAAATAGCCATTATGTAGCCGTTGGAGTCTCTGCTCAGTCTATTTAACATGCTAGGCCAGATCTGTTTCTTCAACTTGTCCTGACGATGAACCACACTAGTTGGTTCGAAATGCGTCGACAAATGTCGTTTTCATGTGATTTACGCCGAAGCCCTTCTCATAACTATGATGGATCACAGAAGCCTCAATTCTATAACTCCATACACTTTCCTTTGCATAGTGACTCTGAACCAAAGTCTTTGACCACTTTCCTTCCTCTATGTCCTGGTCCCCCTGGAAAGAACTGTTTTCCTCCTTGCTTTCCTGCAAAACTACTGCTGAGAAGGTTAGAGAAGGTAGTTTGAACTTATCTGCCTTGATCATTGATCCAAGGTGGCTCAAACCAATCTGAAGTCACATCTGCTCCACAAAATTTTCATTTGTCCCTGTTTGAAAAGCTGTCAAAAACAACTGTTAACAACAACAAAAATACAAACAACAAATGGATGGCATAAACTCTTGCTTCAACAAAAGAGATAGATTTTCACATCTTGTGAATACCTACATGTCTTACATCTACATACAAATGATGGACTAGATAACAAGCCCACAAAACATGCCTTTAAACAAATGACCCTTCAAGTCAAGGATGTAGAAAAATACCTTTAGGACTCTTTTTCAAAATATGAACCACTTCATCATCATCTCCATCTTGGAGACCAAGTTAAATTTTCCCAAGTCAACATTACATTCATGTTACAACAAAGAAATCAACCCTTCAAGTTAATTACACATACATATTCAAATACAAGGAAATCATCAGCATCCTTGTCTTCATGCACATCATCCTCATGCATGCATTTCATCCTTCAACTTTCGCTTAAGCATACTATACTTTCGAAGCTAAAATGAAAAATAATGTCGCAACAACAAAGTGTATCTCCTACTCAACCTTTTTCCATCCACCATCTTGGTAAAATCCTGCAACTTGCATTCCATTAACAAGGAAATGCAAATAGATGCATCAATAGACATGCAATCTTAATTCGATAAGAATTCTAACCATTTCTTACCAATCCATTTCAAAGGTCTGTCCTTTGTTTGCACATCAACATCAACATCTGAATCATCCTAAAACACATCATTCATGGAAACCTCCTTTCCATTTTTGCCATCTTCTCTTTCCACTTTCTTCAGCTTTTGTGGAAGCATTGTTGGATTCAGAGTCTAACACTTTTTAGCAATATGCCCTTTCTTATGGCAGTAAGTGCAACACATGTGCATCCTCTTGACAACATGATTTGCCTTGTCCAATGGACCTTTGACTTCTTGCTTCCTTTCCTTCAAAAGCTTCCTGCATGTGGTTATCCTCTTCCAACATCTAGAAACATTATGGTTATCCAAACCACAAAAGGAACATGCAATTCTTTTCCCATATCTATGTGGAAATTTATCATATTGAACATAATCAAAAGGAAGATGATTAGAACCATATTTATACCTTTCTCTTTCACCTTTATTGCCTTCATGAGGAGGTGAATCAAATGAAGAAGTGGCTCCCTCTGGATCACCATCAATCTCTTCAAGGTTGTTAGAGTTTCCACAACTCTTTGGTTCAAGTGTGTGCTTCTAAACACCTGCATCCTACAAATGATGTTTCATGTTATTGCATTCCTCCTTAATACAATCTTCACATTTTTGAGGTAGAGTATCTACAATGAAACTCCTTGGAACTGTTTCAATGGCCTTCATGGTAGCTTTGGAACATCCTCCACAAGACTGTGCATAGCCAAGACCCAAATACTTAGGCCTTTCCTCAACCATTATTGAATCAACAATACCTTATGCATGTTTACCCAAGCCTTTTCCTTCATAGCCCATCTTGTACATTAGCTTGGAACCTATGCCTCTGGTATGATTTTCAAAAGAACCAATATAAGCATTCTTAGAAGAACTTGAAGACAAACTGGAATGGTTTACCTCTTCTTCAAGTTGATACTTGACTAAGGCTTCTTTGGCAACAAAGAGTTGTGAATCCAACTCATGCATCCATTTCAGGTTCATATTTGCAATATGAAGTTGCCTCTCCATTTCGTGCAATTTGTCAGAAAGCAATTGCTTCTCTTCCTCCACGAAATTGAACTGCTTTCTAGTATGTTGCTCTTCCTTCAATCCTTAGAGTATCTACAATGAAACTCCTTCTTGGAACTATTTCAATGGCCTTCATGGTAGCTTTGGAACATCCTCCACAAGACTCTGCATAGCCCATCTTGGACATTAGCTTGGAACCTATGCCTCTCGTATGATTTTCAAAAGAACTAATATAAGCATTCTTAGATGAACTTGAAGACAAACTGGAATGGTTTACCTCTTCTTCAAGTTGATACTTGACTAAGGCTTCTTTGGCAAAAAAGAGTTGTGACTCCAACTCATGCATCCATTTCAGGTTCATATTTGCAATATGAAGTTGCCTCTCCATTTCGTGCAATTTTTCAGAAAGCAACTGCTTCTCTTCCTCCACGGAATTGAACTGCTTTCTAGTATGTTGCTCTTCCTTCAATCCTTAGAGTATCTACAATGAAACTCCTTCTTGGAACTGTTTCAATGGCCTTCATGGTAGCTTTGGAACATCCTCCACAATACTGTGCATAGCCAAGACCCAAATACTTAGGCCTTTCCTCAACCATTATTGAATCAACAATACCTTATACATGTTTACCCAAGCCTTTTCCTTCATAGCCCATCTTGGACATTAGCTTGGAACCTATGCCTCTGGTATGATTTTCAAAAGAACCAATATAAGCATTCTTAAAAGAACTTGAAGACAAACTGGAATGGTTTACCTCTTCTTCAAGTTGATACTTGACTAAGGCTTCTTTGGCAACAAAGAGTTGTGACTCCAACTCATGCATCCATTTCAGGTTCATATTTGCAATATGAAGTTGCCTCTCCATTTCGTGCAATTTGTCAGAAAGCAACTGCTTCTCTTCCTCCACGGAATTGAACTGCTTTCTAGTATGTTGCTCTTCCTTCAATCCTCATACAGTTTGCTCACCTTGTCCATCATGGTGAACAAGTGTTTCTTCATGTCTCCATCAAAGAATCTTGTGATGAAGGAGGAATTTTAAGACTCACTTGTAGAAGTTGTCATTATGCAAAATGAACAAAAGAACTTCAAATAAGACCAACAAAGAGCTTATTCAAGCAACCTATTGCAACAAACCTCTTGTGTTTCCAGGATTGCCTTGAGGTCCTTTCGGATGAGAAGAATACCTTCAACCCTTATTCCTTCTTATCCTTCTTGGACTGAGCTATCAATAAATTTCCCTTCACCTCTGTAAACTCATACAATAGTCAGTCTGTAACAAGCATACAATCAATCCCTGAGTGCCTAAACACCTTTCAAACAAGCAATCTTTGCTCCATCAATCAAGCATTCTAATATAATACCACTTTCTCTAGTATAATGAGCTTTGATATCACCTTATTAAAGGTGGGGTTAACCAAACTTAGGCACTGATACCACCTGATCTGAAAATGGGGAACTAAAGGCTTCTTGTCAGCTTACAAGAACCTCTCCCACTTCCAAAGCTTAAATATTCCCAAGATCTAGTGATTAACGAATTACAGAATTAATAATGCTTGAAATATGGTGTATGCTTGTGTTTGGTTTTAAAATGTTTATGTGTTTTAAGTTTATTTTCTTGAACTGATATAAAATATATAACGGCAAATAAAGCAACAGATACAATGCAGCAACAAGAAATCACACATAACATCAATATAATATGGAGTTCACCCAAAACTCTTGGGCTACATCTCCTTGAGCTCTAGTCAACTCAAATGGGCTCTCTCGGATTACGGCTTAAATTCTTTTAAAAGATTCACGCTCAAATCCATTGGTTTACATTGAACCTATGGGCTTAGAATGCCATCTTACCCCTCTAGTTGTCGTCACTCTGCAGACAAATCTATGCTTCTCTGAACTTGACTCCTTCAATCAGCGCTCTGAGCGATCTTGCTCCAGCTTGCACCAACTCCCTCAAAATCCTCTTAACTATCTCTGGAATGCATTCTTTTGTCTTCAGCACACTCTTGACACCAGCAATAACTTGATCATTTTGACCCTTTGTTGTTATGCAGCTTCACTATGGCTCCATTGCTCTTAGAATTTTGCAGTGAGCTCTCTGGCTCTGGCTCTAGCTCTTGTCTCTGGCTCTGGATCTCTCTGAGCTACTCTTGGCCTCTGTGTGCCTCTGTAGTCTGCTTAACCTCCAAGCGACTCCCAACAACCTTTCAGCGACCCTTTTCAATCCTCCAACTCCCTCAACAACCATCAGCTACTTTCAAATAATGGAATACACAGGAAAACACACTCAAAACACATCATGGACCTTTAGCCTGGACTTCAAATATAATAGAATCAGCCCTATAAACCTATCGAGTCCATCCAAAATATCACTTATCGCTATCGCATGGCGTAATGGCCAAAAAAACCCAATACTCGGATAATACACAGAAAATCTGAAAATACAGATTTCAAAACTTATGAAATCATGCCCATAATTCATATCGGGTCTTCCTTTTCATCAACATATCACACATTACAATCGCAATGTGCATTGGCCCTAGCATTGGGGGTTCGCCGATTGCTGATCACTAATATCACCAATCACTATCAGCCCCGTCGCTATATTGCAATTGGCATATCACATCAGTAACGGCCCAGGGGTTCTTTCCTTTCGTCATGTTGATCGCCAATCCATCGATCAGATCCTGACCATTGATCCGCGGCTGCTAAACCAACGGCTAACAGTCTATTTCAAGCACGTTTTGCACGGGGATTAATGCCTGAAAAAGCAATTTCCTCTCTCCTTCGTCGTGCCACGCATCAGCCAATGTATGGATTCGGGCGAAGCCCATCCAATACCATTTACTACTCGAAGCCCACCCGACATACCACTTACTGCCCCTTTCTTTCAGAACTCAAAAGGTTCACTTGTTTGATTTATAAATATGTTAGGTCCGTTGAAGGCCTTTGCGCCTGTCTTAAGTCCTTCAGCCTTAATTTATTGTGATGAAATAAAATAATGTGATGCGATGGGTTCTAAGGGTTTTTTATGTTTAAAAACACATTTTCCCTTAAGTCCCATTTATATAAGAATTTGCCTCCTTTTCAAAGGACAAAGGCAAACTTATTTTTGTGATAACTTCTTCATTTGAAGTCTATTTTAGCCCATTCAAATTGCAGTAGATTCAGATTGAAAAGATCTACGAAATGGGACTGTTTCCAAGAGCTTCCTTAGACTTTAATTTTCCTCTGTGAGCAACAATTTAGACTTATAAGTCTATCTAAGATCCATTTTGGATCAAGAACTTACCCAATGAAGATTCCACATGCAAGAACAAGAATTTTATACAGAAGCATCAATAACTACTCAAGCGTTGAGGATAACACTTTTTGAAGGAGAGGGGCATTTTAGGTCCCTATACTACTAGTGTAACCCCTTATTTTTATTAGTACAACCCCCTTATTATATTGTTGTGCCATGTAGTCCCCATATTTTTATTATCATGCCCGATAGAAACCCACTATTGTTATTATTATTCCCTTACATTATTATTGTTATGTCGACTTTGATTATATTATGATCCCTTAGACTCCTATATATAGAAAGGAGGTCTTGTTGATTGTATCATCTAAGAATTATTCATTTCTGTAATGTAAAGGAGGTTGTGCCCTTGAAGAGGCATATTTTGAAGGATTTTATCTATCTTTTTTTATCTTTTTGTGAGCTGGTTTCATAACATTGCTCCCAGAAATTGCGTAGAGAAAGAAAGCAACCCTTCTTTGGAAAACTATGTAGAGTAGGCCAACAACCTTGCTCCCAGAAATTATGCAGAGCAGGTAGCCAACCTTACCCTAGAAAATTGTGTAGACCATTCCGGCAATGAGTTAAGGCTCAAAACTGCGTTGACCATCAAACAACCAATATTGCTCTAGGAAATTGCACAGAACTTGAGAGACAGTCAGATCCACTCAGCACAAAAGCAATGCAAAAGGTTCCTTTCAATGGCTATCCATTGCATGTGTTGATAGGTTTCCCGGTTACCTCCAGAAAAATGCAAATCTTCCTTACAAGCCTTGTAACTTTTCCCAAAAAAGAAAAAGAAAAAAAGCAAAAAATCATCCCTAGATTTTAAGGATTTATTTTTAGCACTGGGAGTTACATGCAAAATCGATTTTAGAAACTTCCCGCCAAGTGTTGTTTTTTCCAAGATTTGTGGCATGCGCATCATAAACCCTAAATCTAACAAATATTTTCAATGGATGCCCTATATCTCATTCTTCACATTCGATCTTGGAGCTCTGGAATTCCTTAGACATCTAGGAACCTCCGGCACAACTTTTCCAGGCAAGTTTTTCTTTTCATGATTTTACCATTTTTTCTGTCACTTTTGATTTATTCGCTTGTGTGAGTGTTGTTTCCTTGTTTTCTTGAATGACTTCTAGTGTTTCAATGTATTTTAACTTGTAGAAGTGTTATTTCAAGTTTTGCATTGCATTTCCTTAGTGTTGCATGCATGACCCTATTTCTGCACTAACAGTTGTCATTGCGATGACTCTCTTCATGAGCTTCATTTATTTTCCTTTGATTAATTTTTGCACTTGTCTGGATTGCATGCATGTCTATTCACTAAGATCTACACCATCTTTAAACACTCATTCATTCCTTCTCGTTTTCAGGTTGCCATTGGGGAGATCTGGGTTGCCTTGCTGTAGATCTTGCTTCTCCCAACATGCATTATGTATTCCCAGGAGTCAAGGCTTTCCCTTGCCTCCAGGAATTTTGTAGAGGCTCCTTGACACTAGCCCCTAGCTATGCTATGCACAATTCTGGGAGACAGTGCCTAATACTTCCCACTAGGACTGCGCAATGTGCAATTCCATCCAGCAAGCTAGCTAGACTGAATTGCGCATTGCACAACTCCAGTCCATAGTCAGCCTCTCTAGACTGCGCTTTGCAAAGCTCTAGTCCATAGTCAGCCTCTCTAGACTGCGCTCTGCAAAGCTCCAGTTAGCAGCAAGCCTCACTGATAGTTGGGACTATGCAATGCACAGTTCCAGTTGACAGTCTCCCAGCCTCTCGAAGCCAATGCTACACAATATTTCTCAGAAGTCACCCGGTTTGCTGCATGATTGATTCTATTAAATTAGTTCCAACTTTTTGTGGAAGTAATAAAGGATTTACAGTCAGTTGGTGCACTAGTGCATCCACAAGTGTTACTCCACTTAACTAAATATTCCCTCATGAGAAACTCATGCATGTCAGTTCAAAGAAAGACCAAGTTGAGATTAGAGTACAGGGATAATTTACTATCAGTTGTGTGATTTACTGAGTTGTAAATATCATGCATGCAATCAGAGAAGGACCTATGTTTGGATTGTGCAGTTTGGAAGCATGACTTCCCTTTAAATATGGGTTATTCTTCCAAGGAATTACAAAAGGAAATATGGGCTTGGAGAGTTGCATAATTGGCTAAATGTTGGACAAAAGCTTGCTTATGAGCTGAGAGAGTTGAGCATACTTGTGCGGAATTGTTCTAGTAAGAACAAGCTTTATATATTCACTCATATTTTTTATATATGCAATACAGATAGTGAGGTTTTGAGTAGTAGATTTCCCCAGATACATCTTATGTTATGTGTCATTGACTTATCTTCTTCTTTTCATATTGCTTTCATCGATCTATTGGCTTCCGCTGGTTGAAAGTAGAAGTAAATTGTTGTCCTGTGCTTTAGTACATTGCATGAGAATCTCCAGGTACAAGAGGTGCTGAGAAGCTTCTCAGCAGTACATCTAATATGGCCTACAATAGATCTATATCAAAGGACATAGTTGAAATTAGTACTAGAGATGTGGTTGAACATGTGTCTATGAGCTTGCCCACTTATGTAGAGACACATATGTTCATTGAGAAATACAACAAGATCACATGGCAAGAAATCAACACTGTATTTACAAGTAATGGTGAGGAGAATCTGGAGGACCATCTTGTCTATGTCAACATTCATAAGTTAGGATTGTACAAGGTTGCATGCAGGTATCCCACCTTCCCATGCACAGACATGATCCACTGGATTGTCTCACACACTAATCCTGAGACGATGATACTCAGCAGTGCTAATGGAGTAGATCTTACAACCTGCAGGGCAAAAGATTATCAAAATATGTATCATTTACCGCATCCAGTGAAAAAGATGGATGCATTGTTCTCCACTCCCAACAACAACATGAAAACAGGAGATATCTTGAAGCATTGGGTAAGGGAGCCATCAAATTTCAAGCCTACAACCACCAAGATATACAAGAAAAAGACACTCAGGAAGGCTTACCAACTCTTGGTCATTTTTGCATGTCAAATGTATGGCCAAGAGAATACGAAAACCTTCACGTAGAGTTGGGTGGTTCTATTGGATCAGATGGAAAGTGAAGGAAATCCTTTCAAATGGTCTGGCATGTTGCTCTTCAACTAAAAGCACATGTATCGACATGTTTCTCTTCAACTAAAAGCACATGTATCAAATGCCCAGTGTCTTCCCAAGGATCAATAAGCAAGATTCTTCATGTCCTGCTACCGCCTCGATGCAATCTGTGCCCATCAACCTTTTCCTAGTATGGGGTGGGCATGGATAGCTTCAAAGAATGTTGTGAACATATATTCCAAGTTTCTCTTAGAGTGCCACTATCGAGGATTCATGGATATACTATCTTAGCAGTTCATTTCACCTATGTACATGATGATATTTGAACAAGATCTACCTTGCATGTCCTAGGCAATAACAGAGGCATTACTGAACATTACAGGTTGGTATGCCTCACCCGATGACACCTTCACCAAGATGTATAGTGTGGAGAAGGCTCTGCATTTGTTGTCAAAGTTTTCCATGGACAATCTGTTCATGCAAGAGGTTGCATGCCACATCTTGATAGGGATATCAGCTGGATTGCACAAGAAGAAGAAGGCACCATGGCCTATGCTTCCTTTGCGAATTGGGTTGTATGCGATCCAAATTTTGAAAGAAGTAGATGTCGAGATCATTGACTTCAAGAAGTTTAAGTTGGGAACCAAGAGTTTCAATCCATACAATCTGCATGGCTTATGCAAGGACCACTGTATGAGGGTCTATTATCCTTGGATCCATGGGGCATGCCACTGGCCAGAGTAAGATCCTTGGAGATATTTATATAACTCATCTAGGCTCAATGATCTGGTAAGTATGGAAGTGGAATGGATAGCATCATTCAAGGCAACAACACCATAGGGAGAAGCAAAAAAAAAAGTAATAAGCAGCAAACCTGCACAAGACAAAGGAAATATGAATATTTCTAAAATCATAGAGGCGGAGAAAAGCTACAAGTTTAAGGAAGATCCACTTGTTGAGAGAGTAGCTTTGGAGATAGTAGAAAAGAGGCAACAACGGGACAAGGGAGGAGCATAAAAAAGAATAAATAAGGAAAAACAAGAAGAGATGGAGAGGAAGTTACAAAAAGTAGAGTAGAAGCTCAAAGAAGAACAAGAGTTGCAAAGACGAGAGAAGGAAGTGCAACAAGGATAGGAACAAGAATGTGAACAAGAGGAAGTGTAAGGTGCTTAGACAACGCATACTGTGTCGATAAAGGTTGAATACTTAGATCCATTAGTAGCAGATGATGAACATGGTGAGTAGTTGAAGGAACAAGAACTTTCTTAGCAGGATGAATCGATAACAAAACTAATGCACATGGAGATGGTATAATAGGAACAAGATCAGGAACTGACCTCATGCCAAAAGCAACCGAGGTCACCCCACATGCTTCACCAACTCCGTCAGCAGAGGAAGTCCCAAGTGAACAAGGAGATATCATTCTCCTTGAGTATGATCTAGGAATAGATGTGTATAGCATAACCTTTGATGAGTCACAATACAACTTTATACAGACATGTAAAGCGCACATCCCAGATGAGCATGCATCACTTGCACACTTTGAAGAATGGGTGATTGTGTCAGATTTACGAAGGCAGGCAACTGCCTTGGCCAATGCTACAAAGGCTTATGTCGAAGCCACAAGCTCAAGCGTGAAGTTCATGATAGCAGAAAATCAGCCCATGGCTAAGGAATTGCAAGCATCCAGGCCAAGATAGAAACAATAAACAGGATTTGCCAGATCAGATATGAATAAAGAGATACTTGCGAAAGTGTTGAATGTTGAGACATTCATGTAGAGACTATATGATAGGTTTGTCGCTATGCACAAGGTATTTGTGCATCTACGTGGTCATCAGTAGCACTGCATCAAGATAGCGTGCACACTCACAGACATACATGACGTTGTTGATCATGTACACACATGGACAATGAGGTACAAGGGAGCCCCGCTTCACTTGTGCGGGATGATGAAGTCACAGTTTGAGTTGGACAAAGCACGCATCTGAAGTATGATCTAGAACTACGAGGAACTTTCACTGCTCATCACAAATCTTGAGGATTCATGTGCACGGTTGTTCAAGAGTTTGAATGTAGTGGTGAGAAAGTACGACATCTCATCAATTCAAACACTCATCGAAGCCAAAGAGAAGAACCAATTCTGACTAGAGCTCAACATGTACTTTGATCAGTTGATGCACATGGCCACCAGCACAGAGAACATGTAGAGGTATTTTACCAGTTTGACCATGCTCAGGACTAAGTTGTGCATGTTACAGGATGAGTTGGACAGAGGTTAAAAATTAGTATATGTGGAAGCAATGGAGGCAAGAGTTCATTTCCAGAAATACATCATTAAACTGTACGCATATACCATTGCACATTACCAAGCTTGGAATCAATTTGCCACCGAATATCACAGAGAGGATGATGACGAGTTGGTCTTTCCACAACCATCTGAGTCATAGTGTTGTCTTATCTAGGTAACCCAAACCTATTTTTGTCCCACATGGGTATATGTGGAAAATGTATTATTATAATAAACAAGATGTAAAGTGAAATTCCAAGTTTCATTAGTGGAATTCAAACAGTCATATGTAATGTAAAGAGTTATATGTAATGAAGTTGAAGATTCATGAGGGCAATCCAAACATATCAAATGGGAATGTCAAGGGTCACCCCACCCTTTGTTATAAAAAGAACCTCATGAATATTAGAAGAAGATTTTGGGAGGCAAGCTTTTGGCTGGGCATTCCTTAGAGAATGCTTGGAGAGTATTATGACAAGCCTTGGCTTCTCTAGAGTGCAGAGCGAGTACATCTGTTTGGAGGAGCAAGCAGTGTTGATTGTAATATTTCACTATTGGGGCTAGCGGTTATCAATGGTGTATGTATGGATGAAACTTTCACTTTATAT
>APFE031598969.1:4427-15773 GCA_000404065.3 Pinus taeda | reverse complement strand
CAACACATCTTCATGCATATGTTTTTATTGTAGTTCGACCATTCTAGTTACTTTAGAAATGTATGTTGATTAACTTACAAATTTGTATGTGAACTAATTTGTATACAATTGTATGAATCTTGTTGAATTCGTGTTGTTCGTTCAACCTGTCACTTTGGATTGTTGACTTTTCTACTTCTAGTTTGTGATGGAATCCCGCTCGTGTATTGCTTTTAGGCTGCATACCATTACATGATTCTAAGGGGCACACTTCCTTTTCCCCTCCATTTGTTAGAACCCCCATGCATCTCACTTGACTTGTTGCAAGGTCACCCACTTGCTTCCGATAAAGATATATTTCTTACCTCTGTTATCTAACACAATCAAGGCATAGCTTTACTAACCATTGTTGGGACTCCCACTCCAAACGGTTTGAGGTCCAGTTGGGAATTCTTACCAGGGAGATCCCCTGACATGTTGGCAGGTCCAGCACCATCAACATCATTGAAGACGTGCACATGAAGCACTCAGATTCAATTTTTGATGCCCATGTAGTTCTTGGTTTCTTGTTACAGAATCTTCCACAGGATGAGCCCTTCTGAATTTTCAACTTCTTTGTGCCTTTATTCAATACCTCATTTGCCAACCCATATTCCTTTAAAGCTATGTGTTACACTATCATATCTTTTACTCATTGGGGATTTTATTATTAAAAACGTTACAAAAACAGAGTTCCAATGTTCCTTGGCCCCTTTTATATAGACCCTTTCTGTTTTCTTCCATGGGACCCAGGGTCGTGATAGAAGTCTTGGCCTTAACGCACTAGGCCATTTTTTTTCCTGTCATGGAGCCGTTTTCCCTTTGTAAATTGCTTTGCGCCCCTGGTATTTTAAGTTATTTTAGTGACCGTATGCTAGCCCAATATCAAAGGCCCTCTCCTCGATGGTTTCCAATCAAGAAAATAACTTTGGATTTGTGACATTCCCACTTGTCCGATATGCAACCTCCGATATGACATCATCATTTGCACATGGCACCTCATGAGTGGTGACACTTGTCACCCTGATTTGACCCCTTAGGCCCCTTAAAGTGCCAAAAATGTCTGCCATGTGTCTTTCCGTATCACCATGTCATACTCCACTATAGCTTTATCAGAACCAATTATATGACACCACATGTACGACTAGAGGAGAGAGAAAAGGGCCTTCCCACCTTTGGTTTTCTGATGGAATCCTTTGTTAATCCTTTTTGGCACTCCTCGGTAGTTTTTAACGCAATTGAAACTTTTTACAATATCACAACTTTTAAGAAGTTGTCACCTATTTAGAAGTCTCGATCCTCTGATCGCCAACCTTTTGATGTGTAGATGTTCTAATGTATGATTTCCAATTTTATATCTATGATATATTAGACCTATGATATGTGATGCACCGATATGCCATAATACTCTGATTCCCTGATCAGTGATATGCCTGAAGCTCTGATATGTGATATCCTATATATCATCCCTCTGATATGTTATGCATCGATATTCCATGGTGCTCTGATGTGCGATCACCAATCTCTGATGTCATTGGACCTATGATATGTGATCTCCGATATCAGACATCTCATATTCCTTATTTCCTAAGGCTCGAATCCTTGAAACTTCAAAAGGCCATATCATTTAATTCAGGAGTCCATAATTGGAATTTTACATATCGTTGGAAATATTTTTTAGAGCACTTTCCAATAGAGAGGATCCGATGTAGACATTGAGTGTTTATTTGGATTGGAAGATGACTGCAAAATTCTCTACCCTTTTGTACTTTGGGCAACTAAAAACACATTTTGCCGGTAAGTGACAACACTTCCTATGATTTTTCTCTCTAAAAAATAATGATTTTGGAATCCTCTCCATGATGCTTCTTTCCTTTTTATTATTCCATAGAGCTTCCTTCTCTACTCTCTTTCATTCTCTGTTGTTATCCCACTATCAGAGATAATATCCCTCCATACCAGAAAATACCCTCTTAGTGAATTCTCCCCTCCCTTTCATGGTGTGTTGGATGATCATCCCTATCATGTAGTTGCAATCAATTTTGGTTGCATGGGCATACATTCTCTTGTCACCCCTAACTTCCCCCTTTGTCATGGTGGTTCTGGCTTTCTAAGTGGTGATGGGGATTTTGTGTTATCTATCTACCCCACTCTCCTTTTGGTTGGCTTCAACTTTCCTAGCTGCCCACGTAGCCCATCCTTCATCAATGTTTTTCATTTTTTCCTTGTGAATTTGTCTAAGGAAAGCACAGTTCTTATATCCTCTTTCCCAATTTCATTAACTTATATGCTTTGACCAATTTTAAGCATACCTACCAACAATTCATGGTTGCAATAACAAGTCAACCTTCCTTCAAATCCCAAGCAATCTCCTTCTCCAACTTTGGAATCTTTCTCCCAATTCTCATGCCTTTTAATTTACAATCAAAATACATGAGGTACTTACTATGCACGTAAAATGGAAATTTTCCCAAAGGGGTTTTCACGTTTACATTATTTATCTTAATTGAAGTTTCAAAAATAGCATATTGGTGTTCAATTTGGTGGTTATCAACTACTACATATATATGAAGGTGGTTACTTGTTCCTCCCATCGATGCTTTTCCTTATCTATAGGTTTTACTAGTTTGTAACTCAAGACAATCATGCTCGTAATGAGGTCACTTACATCCCCGATAAGTGATAGGTCTTATAATATAAATGAAATTTTATGAAGCTTTATTGAAAGAGTTCATTACCTTTGGACCGCTACCCCCACTTCTAACTCCATGTGTTTACCCTCGACTTGCATGAGTCCCTAAAGCTACACTAGCATCCATTGAAATCCCTATTGTCGGTGTTTTTGGCATGACCATGTTTCCATATAGTGGTGGAGTTGAACTTCCTCCACTAGAGAAGGTTCGAGGGGATTTTCCCAAAAACGTTGGTTGTTGTCGAAAAATAGCTCTATTTCCCCCTTTCAAGTCTAAGTGATCATCTGCATAATGAGCATGTTCATTAAATTATAAAACTAAGGATGGCTTCCAAATTGGAACCATTACCCTAATTTTAGGGTTTAATCCATCTACTTGGCACTACTCAATATCTATGTAGGATACATACTTAACCAATTCCATGAATATAATCTCATATTCTTCTACTAATTTGGTTTCCTTGTACCAAAGCATTGAAGGATCCTACTTTTTGTTCTTCATAATATGTTGGTAGGTACTTCTTCATGAATCTTTCCTTCAACAAATCCTAGGTAATTGTGTGAGGAGTGAAATTTATTTGACTATCTCTATGTCGAAATATTTATATCTTAGCCTTCAAATTGGAAGCATACTCTCCTAGTGTGAAACACCTTGTCATTCCCTCCAACCAAGATTTTTCTCATTCGGTAGCATGACCTCTAGAAAATTATGGGAGCTTAATCTTCTGGATCTCACTAGTAATGTCCTCATTTGGAGGTGCTCTATTAGAGTCCCCTAATCCTTCAAACTTTCCTACCTCTGATGGAGGGTTCTCTACTTCCATCTTAATTTTTTTGTCCCCTTTTAATGTCTCATTAATTGCCTCAAGGGAGTGCAAGATGAGTGCCAACTCTAGTGATGCAAATGGATTATTTGGAGAAGGTCATCCTTATGTTGACCCTCCCTGACTTAAATTTCCTTGTGTCCTAACCATTCTAAATCATTCAATTATTAGCATGGCACGTAAGTCTTATTAGCACAACTTAGGAATTTGTAAACTCTCAGTCAACTCACACACATATATTAAATGACAGGTGTAAGTTTTCTTTTTACTATGCTCATAAATGAATGTTACCAATACTGAGAAAATCCTCATGGATCTACTAAATCCTCTCCCATTTCTAGTTAAGTGAGCACTGTGAAGCCTGATGAGTAAACTATTCTTCTTACCTTCTTAGCATCAAATTTTTCCCTCTTGGAACTTGAATTGATTAGTTAATATATAATCTTAATGTTGATTAATTAATATAT
This sequence comes from Pinus taeda, assembly GCA_000404065.3. Taxonomy (NCBI): domain Eukaryota; kingdom Viridiplantae; phylum Streptophyta; class Pinopsida; order Pinales; family Pinaceae; genus Pinus; species Pinus taeda. The sequence goes on along the minus strand of APFE031598969.1, from coordinate 11,772 downwards.
AACCTTAATGTTGATTAATTAATATATAATTAACCTTTTACAATTATTTTATTATGATGTTAAATCTTTAATAAGGATCATAATATTACTTTAATTAATAATTTAAATTTATATAATGGAATTAATTTTATTATTTATTTTTATCTTCAATACAATATATCACATTAAAATTAATATCAAACACCTTATAAAAATAAATCTAAATATGTATCTAACTTTTAACAAATCCTTATCTAAATTTCCACAAATAGTACAATAAAATATATATGGCGTGAGTGATACCCTCATTTTGTCACGATTTTTCACTATGCTCTATGTATATACCGTAAAATTTGAATTATTTTTATATAAATGTTGTATTGATTTAAAAAAAAAAAAGTTACATAATTAAATTAAATTAAAAAAAATACGTACTTGGTCCTCATGTAGGGGAGTGTCACACATAAGGGACACATGCAACTAGAACCCCATCCCCCAACACTTGCACTTTGGCATTATAGTCACAGTTCAGGAATTTGTTTGGATTTTTGGGTGCACGCAACTGTTTAAGAAACACATATGATAATTAATGCCTTTGCCTTTGCTTGTTATATCTATGTGCCCTTGTTGCCTCTTGTGGCAGTCACATAAAACACTAATACATGGAGAAGGGGAAAGAGCTCTAGTCGATCAAGGGATTTGTAGTCATTCTACTTAGAGTAAAACCCTAATTAGATGTTACAATCCAAGGAGGTGCAAAAATAGTAAGGACTACGCTAGTAGTAAAGATGATGAATGAGCATAATTCCTTACAAATAGTCAATGGTAAATTATTCGAGCATAGTATTTGGGTCCTTTGTTCAGGAGTTGTTGGATCACTGAAATGAAACCTCGAGGCAATGATATGGATTAGAGAACTAAAAATTGTCCTCATGGACAATCCAGGGACAATCTCAAGGGCTATTTGGATGTTTTCATTAAGATGGAGGGCTATTTGAGTTTTGATTCAAAGAGCATGCCCCTGGAAATGAGCTTGTCAGAGGAGCTTGTTCCATTTTAAAACCCAAGTATGATGGTGGTCAAGTACAAAATCCACATATTGAAGGGTTGGAATGGAGCCATGGGAAGAAAATGCAATATAGATGATGGTGGGGCTCTGCTGGGTATTTTTGTGAAGAAGATTGAGTCCTATCGAGGGAACTCAATGAAAGTAGTGAAATTCCCCAATCGTAACAAGTGTTTATTCAATTTGAAAGCCTTCAGATGATTGCATAGTTCCTTAAGAGAAATGGTAGGGATTAGGCATGTTTGGAACTATATTGGGAAGTTAGAAGTAAGACTGTTAAGAGCAGTTTCCAATCCAAGGAATTTTATTACATGAAATACAATTATACTAATATTGTTCATAAGATAAAGTAGAGTAATGTGGAAGGGCATGATTCACATTGGTTGATATTGTTAGAAGTGATGGTGAGGGATTTGATGTCATCTAAAAAGCTTTTGTGTGGTGAAATATTTGAGAGTTTTGACAAGGAGTTATGGATGGAGCATCTTAGTAAGTTGGCTTGAACTAGTAGTATGGGTGCAATTATCTAGTTTTGGGAAGTAATTATTATTATTCATATAGAGCCAAAGAAGGTCTTTAAGCAACTTGACATGTTTGAAGGCCTAGAAAAATTGAAGGATGATGTGGAGAATTTCTTTGAAGGGTATGGATGCTTGGAAACCAAGTTTTGGTTCAGGGAGTTTCATAAATAGTTAGCCCATGATTCTTACTGGGCCCTTTTGTAGAAATATCCCCTCTCAGAGTAGGACCAAGTATAATGAGAAGTGGAATCCAAAACCAACACATGATGCTAGATTGTCCATGATTCCTCTGTCAAAAGAAGCATTCATCATAGCCAAAGATAAAACATGTACATTGGCTGGTAAATGATCCATTAAATGATTATTTTTCCTTTGTGCCTCTAAAAGTAGATTATAAATATCCTTTATTTTCATCATCTTAAAAATTCAATTCTTTAAAGTGATACATATCCAATAGTTTGAGAAATAGCTAGCTCACCATTAGCCCTTGGCATATCTCCCCATCTCAAAATAGAACCACCAACAACTTCAATGTATGTTGTATCTTCATATCTATGTTGGAATTCTTTTGTCTGAAGAATTTTGTGGTCTTGTTTTTTTTTTTTTTTCTTCTTCTGTGCTCCCTCCAACTAACACCTTTAAATTGTTATGGAAATTTAGAAAATTCTAAGCATAAAAGAGCCTTGAAATCTCCAATATTGGTAACCAAAACATACTCATCGGCTTTAACAACAATATTTGTCGTGGATCCAACTTCCAAATCTCTTCTAAGAGCTTCATTTTTAAATTTGATATCAATATCAATATCAAATATTTCTCTTAGGAATGATTCCTTTAATATTTTCCCATTAATTTTTATGGGGACAGATGAATCTATATATCTAAGAAGGAATTGTACAAGGTCCAAAATATTGTTGAGTTAATTTGAAACACCCTCCTCCCACATCTACCCATGTAACTAAGCAACTAGGGTAAACATGTGACGATAAGTTACTATCATATGATTCAACCTCCTAAGTCACCTCAAGAAAGTGGAATCGATGGAAACACACCATACATACCTTCCACGTCAGCAATAGGTCTCCCAAGAACCATCCCGACCACTCGGGTAACCAGCCCCTGGGTCAAAATGAGGTTTTAAACAATTAAACTCTAGGACACTCCCTTGATATGGGAATGCATGCATCTAGGAGGCTCTGGACAGTCCCACAATATGGGTATGCATGTGTCCAGGGACATTTCTAACCAATGATGTGCCCACGTCTCCTATATTTGAGCCACATTTTCAAGCCCAAAGCCCAGGTCACTGCCCAAAACTCAATGACACTTTCAAAAATAAATTCACACAACATAACAATGATTAATTTGCAAAAACATCTACAAGGATTAGACTAGACCCCTACTAGCCAAGACACACATTTGGTCAAACATGTCACGAATATGTAATCTACATATTTAAACAATAAATATGAGCATAGGGGTCTCATACTTATATGAAAATCACTAATAAACATTGTTCCATTATATCATTAGCTACAATTTCATCTATTAGGCCATAGATACATTGTTCATTCATTTAAAAATCAATACATGCTTAGAGCCATACATCATCATTGTCATAAAACATGCCCATAACCAACATATAACCAACAAGATAACAATTATAATACAACCATCAAGACCACATAATAACAAGTACACTTACCCATCATTTACAAGAGGAAAGAGCTCTTATTAACATATAAAAAATGAAACCAGGTCTTAGACTTCCACGTACCACCCGACTATAAACATGGTTGAGCCAAATATATCTTCAGCGAGTCACCACCGTGCCATATTCCAAGCATGAATTTGGAATCTCATAAAACACATCAATAAAAACCATCAAGGGCTTCCAAAGGCCAAGCCACCTCAACCCATCAAACAATGATTCCACCTCATATTTGAACATCACAAAACTATCACCAGATTGGTCTCTACCCAAGCCTTCCAGGCTCGAGAGAATTTGTTCCAACCAAGGCTTGTAGGACTAGTAACTCAACCCATAACTTACTGGGGGATTCCAGAGTGTTTATCCAATCAAGGCTTCTAGGAATAGTAACTTAACCCACCAAGGGATTCCAGAGCATTTTTCCAACCAAGGCTTCCAGGACTAGTAAGTCAACCCAATCTATTATAGGGCTTGTAGAGAATTTCTCCGACTAGGGCTTCCAGAAATTAGTAAATCAACCCAACCTAAAGGAAACATGAGAACCAACCAAAAAAACAAACAAATGAGCCCACAACACCATGGCTATCTAGGAAATGGCAACACTAGGAAAATCCATTATCAACCCAGGCAATCCTCCATGCCACTGATAGATCATGCCAATAAACCACATGCATATGCCATGCACACCAAATCTAGTGAGGAAAACATATATGCAACTCATTACTTGCAAGAAAAAACCATTGTAGTTGTTTATCCTGATATCCTCTTTTGCTTTCTTTCTCTTCCTTTTCCTTCCTGCTCCAAAGCTCCAAGTATGCCACACTCTTGCAAGAGTGCTCCAAGAAAACTCTAAGTCTCCCATAGTATCAGAGAAAGAGAGAATATAAGAGAGCTCCACCAAAAACCTGTCAAAAGCTTTCCAACTGATCCTCAGAAGCCTTTTTTATCAATGTGGCATATATTTTCTTCATTTTCCATTATTTTCCTTCACTTTCTTCCTTACATGCAACATGTGACCTTTCACCTCCCTTTTCTCTTAATTTCCTTTATTTTCATAAATAAAATGCCCATAAATTCCTCATGCCTTTCCAAATCATTTTCCATTTCCTTTGCCAACTTCCTTGGCCATAATAAACTGAAGTGACACCCCACTAGGATGTTTTTCCCACCATTCAACTTGTAATATGTGTCTCATGACCGTGGCCTTATTTTTTTACATGAATTTTTAACTAGGGTTCTTAAAGAACCCTCCCCTTTAGGGGAAGACCGTCCTCAGTGTTCAATGTGATCTAGGTGGATATTGGTGGCCACCCGCCAAGTCCACTTGGACCCCCACCATTTCTTCTTTCAGCTTTTCAGTTTCCTTAATTATAGCACAATTTACTATTTTTAGTAGTTTTTCGTGTCTTGAACATTCAGAGCCATTTTGAGGCCCTAAATGACCTTTTTTTTGGGAAAAATAGGAGCAACATGTGTCCATGGACTGATGTTTCTCTTTCCAAAGTTGTAGTTCTCGAATAGGTATTTCTAATGAGATATTGTGCGCATCAAACAAATATAATATTCCAAAGTTATGACCCCGAGAAGTTGATGTACCAATTTACCCAAACAGAGCCTACAATTTGGTGTTTCATCTTCTCAGGTTCGGTTTTTGGATGTTTAGGGTTTTCCATTGTTTCTCAACAATTAATAGGCCTTCGAGCCTCATTGTAACACAGTTCAGAGGCATGTAGCCACCACATCTCTTCTCAGAGATAAGCTACCATCGCCCTAGCTAGTTTATTCTCATTCCTATTTGTAGGCATATTTCAGTATTTTACATTAATGAAATGAAGTATTATTTCTGCTACATATTTGTGTTTATGGTTATCTCTATAATTTGTTGTGTTCCTGTTTAAATCCAGATCAGTGGTATTAGAGCGGATCTGCTTTTTCTCTGTTTTTCTTTGCATGTCCCCAACGAGGTCAGTATATGAGGAGTTGGGGCTTGAACTGGTTGAACCTTTGCAAGACCAGCCTTGCAAATCCAGACGACATCCCATGGCAGATGAAAAGAAAGATGAGGGGGCAGGAGATCCTATCAAACTGTTGCTCGAAGAAGCCCTCAAGCGACAAAGGAACATGAAGATGGACAACTTTGCCCAGATCCTTCAGCGGTTACCCAGGGGAGATGCATCGGATTCCTATAGCTACTCTGGAAATGCCACTTTGTTTAAGGTACAATTTAATTTTGAAATCCCCATATTCGAGGGTTAGATAAACACAGATGCTATCGATAAATGGTTAAATCTGCTAGAGGGTTATTTTTGTGTTCATGATTTTTCCAGTCGGGAAAATATTATTTTTTCTCTTCTCAAACTAGCTCCCCACATCAAGGACTGGCGGGAAACCTACTGCAAGCAGAAGGATGAAAGTACAGGCTCACTATTTTCAGCCACACCCACTTAGAATTCATTCTGGGATGCCATCAAGGAGTAGTACTACCCTGTCAGAAGCTATGAGGATCAATACATAAATTGGACCACGTTGTGGCAGGGAAGGGAAAAAGATGTGCCGAAGTTTACCAATATTTTCCATACCCTTCACATAAAGTTGGGTATCAAGGATTCTGTTATCACTTACAAAATTTGAAAGAAAAAGGGTAAGAGAAGAGTTAATTGATCCTGAACATATTCATGTTAATCTTGGTCGTGTTCATGCAATAGACATTTGCTACCATTCTTAGTTTGAGCAAACAAGCCTATGGTGAGCAAAGATCAGAAATCTTCATCATTGTTAAGCAAGGAAAGATACATCAGATGGATTAATAATAGGCTCAGACCCAACATCAGAATTATGAAGAGGCAAATTGAGGATTTGAAGATACAACTAAGCCAACAGAAAGGATTTCCTTAGCTAAGGAAAATCACATAGCAAGTAAGGTCATGTACCAAATTTTGATGATTTACCTTGTTGCAAGTTTTTTTTCAAGAATGATGCATCTCCATTTCAGTTTTGAATAGCTTCAGGGCAGTTGAAAAAAGACATTCCAATATAAAGAAGCTCAAGACAGTCGAATTGGCATTAAAACTGTGTTTTGGTAATACACATCAGTTTCGTAGCGCGCTACGAAACTGCTATAGCTGCATATTTTGATGAAGTTGACCAGTTTTGAGGAACAAAAGGGCTACATGCCACATAATTCATTTTGTCATTGCAACGAAGACAGTGAGCTCAAATGTTTATGTGTTTGATTACAGCAAGCATCCATCACAGGCTCCTCAAGAAAGTGTTTGCAATCCTGAATTGATATTGAAAGGTCATTCTAATGAAGGATATGCTTTGACATGAGGTCCTCTAAATGAAGGTCACATACTAAGTGGTTCAAATGATGCACAATATGCTTGTGGGATATAAACGCTGCATTTGGAAAGAAAGTGCTTGAGGCCAATCAAATAGTTAAAGGTTCATGAGGGAGTAGTTGAAGATGTTTCATGGCGTTTCAAGGATGAATACCTTTTCGGCTCTGTTGGAAATGATTTCCATTTTCTCATATGGGACATGCGTACACCTGCACCTAACAAGCCTTAAAAATCAGTTGTAATTCATCAAAGTGAGGTTAACTCTTTAGCCTTTAATCCATTCAATGAGTGGCTGTTGAGAAAAGAAATCCCAAGATAGTCAGATTTTGGCCTTAAACTATGGTTTTTGTAATTATACAGTGTTTTCGCACCGTGCTACGAAACCCCTGTAGCAGACTGTTTTAGCAGAAAAAACTCTGTTTTCTGCATTTACTAGTACATTTCCAGAAGGGTTTCTGAGCAGCTGAAAACTTAATTTTGAAAACTAAAAGAATATTGTATTCCTAACATACCAAGCTACAAAAAACTCTTTCAGTTTCCTCAAATTCATTCTGATATGGGAGAAACGGGTGACCAAAGTTGCGCTACGAAACTGCTGTAGGTGCAGTTTTTCATCTCCTGTTTGCCACGTGTTTTTCAAGGACAGTTTCCAGACAGCTGGAGAAATGTTTTAAAAAACCAGGAGAGGTTTTTGTTCTGGACAACATGGGCTACAAAAACCTCCTTC